>RJWJ010033203.1:0-18044 GCA_004363605.1 Indri indri
GCTTGGAAGGCACACACCAAAGTTTACCAGTGATTATTTTTGAGAGGTTAGATGATCCATGATTTTTACTTTTTAATGTATTTCTATATTTTCTAAATTGCACAAAAAACATAAATTTTATGATCTGGAAAAACTATTTTTAAATAAAGAAAATAACCTTCATCTCTGCACCCTTCTTGTCTTCCTCTCCAGTCCAATTGGCACCAGGTCACGGAGCACACAGAGATCCCTGGGTTGTAGTCCACGGCAGGTAATTACAAACCACCATTATAAATTGCCCCCTTGTCCAGACTCTTTTTGAAAATGTAAGCAGGGTTCTATGGCTGTGCAGGCCAACACACAAGAAAAGCTTGTGAAGAACAGGATTTTATTCCCCAATCTTGCGCAAGTGTATAAATATTCCTTATTATCCACCGCCCTCAGTTTATCAGCCATGGCATCGTCCTGAACTGGTTTGTGACATGGGTTGATAGCATTTGTTGCCCCAGGGGAAGGGTTAAACTATGAGAAAAGAGGAGTGGATTAAACAAAGAAGAAAAACTATCAATATGTCATCAAATATACATGCTATTTCTAATTTATTCCTGTCCATTTGGGGCAACATAGCTAATGTGTTACGAACATTTCTGGTAATAGAGTATCGTTGTTCCCTGTAATAATGTGTTAGTGTCTGTAATTCTCATTTGGACTTGGTGAATTACTGTTTTATTTAATGAAAAAAAGATAAATTGTACTTGATTTGTACTTATTAATTTCTGTGAATTTGGTATATGACACTTATGAAAGCTCGGCCGCATAATTTTCCCTTTCTTTAATTTACAGCCAGAGAACTGTTTTAAATGTAATTTTAAATGATGCATAAAATGCTTCCTGACATATTTGTTTTCTGAATTTTCCAACATGCATATTTGCCATTTCTATATGATGAACAAACGCTGTCTCAAATTGTGGAGAAAGAAAAATGTTACCTGTTTAGGATTCCTTTATTAAATCTTAGCTCTTGTATTTTGGTGGCAGCAGGCTGAGTTTCCTGGAGGTTGATAAGTTTAGTTGCAACTGCGATCTAGTTCGTGCTAACTCAGTTTGATAGGTAAGGCTTTGCAGGTGTAGCAATCATCAATTTGGTGCAAAACCTCAGAACAAAGTCTAAAAATAGATACCACTTTGATAGCATTTTGCAGGATAGAAGTTAAATAATAGATGAAATACACTTCTTAAAGAAAATTATTATTGCTCTGATAATTTCCTAAGTATAAAATAAAACGGATATTTTTTCTTCATATTTCATTTCTTTAAAATGCTTCTATTTCTCCTGCTCTGTATTATGACCCTATTAATTCATAACGCCTTTGAAAAACTATATATCTGTTATTCAAATAAGTCGTTCTGAAATTTCAATTTTTTTGATTTTTAAATAAACACGAGTTTTATAGGGTGTTTTTACTTCGGAATAAGAGTCAGCTATTTATTTTGCTCCATTTTTAATCAGAACACATTTGAAGGAAAACAATCACTAACTCTTTATGAGCAATCTGTGAATAAAGAATGGAGAGGGTCAAGGTGCTGCTCTTCTCCTGACTTCTGTCATTAAAACAGATGTTCTCTATAACCTTGACCAAACAACTCCATCCTCTAATCAGAAAGCGCAGACTTGTTTGTGGATTTATGATAGATGTCTGCGCCTGAGCTTAGAAGACTGTCTAGGACCATGAGCTCTTGCAGACTTGTGTTTGTGCTACAATTTGGCTTATAATGCTGATTTTAACTTGTTTTATATACTTTCACCCAAACATGATTTTACTTCTTTTTTTTTCCTAAAAAGATTTTCTTATCAATTGGGCATTTCCAATGTATTCATCACAATTATGAGTAGCTATAGCTTTAAATATATGATGGACTTGCTGATGTCAGCTGCTGAAAACTAATGCTGCTGATATCAGCTGACAGGACACTAATTACTAGTTATGTGGCTGTTGCCTGCTTAAGGAGCTATTCAGTGAGTTATGATTTAGGAAGGCTGGAGAGCACAGGGCTGATTTGTGAAGAGACATCTAATATGAAAATACCACAGAAGTTCTCAGATTGATCCTCATGACAGAGATCTGTCTAATTAGGAAGTGTCTATTTTAATATTAGACCACAAAAAAGCCCAGCTGGAACAGAAGAATTTATAGGAAGACACAGAGCCATCACTAGTTCGGCAGATAGCAAATGCAACCTAAGCATGTTTCTTGGCATTGAATCAATAGCGGCTATAGGATAATTACTCCCTCGCAGACAATCTATCTCGTCACACCCGGAGGGAGGGTCTTCACAGGTGATCATAGGGAGGGTCTCAACACGACTTCTCTTGAGTCGAGGCTTGCCCGGAGGCTAGACACTTAGTAAATTATCACCGAGAAGACAGCAGAACTGGCAACGTTCTGTCCCGGGGTGATGAAGAAAGTGGTTCTGAGTTGGTTCTGAGTTCCAGGTGAGACACGACAACAGAAAGAGCAGGAACTTTCAGTCAGGCTGAAGAATTAGACTGTCAGATTCTGTGATTAGACTCTAATGCTTGTGAGGATAAGAATCTGTTGCTAAATTTATATTCTAGGTAGGATCAATAATGACTAACCAGAGAGATCTTTGAAGGAAAAAAAAAAAAGAGACAAAAAAACTATAGTTTTCCTCTGAGGTTAAAAAAAAATCTGGTTGCTTATTTGCCAAATATGAGAAGACACGAAACCTGAGCTTTCTCTCTCTGTGGAGTTAGGGCTGCGTCTACACAGTCGCATAGAAACACTTTGGCGGGAGTGAAACCAGGCCCATAGGTGCGGGCATCGGGCTTTGCACCTTAGCAGGTTTCCTTCTTTTCTCCCTTTGCTGGCTGTGTTGGCAGCTGGCATGTGAGAGTTTCACAGGCTAGCCTGCCTAGCAGGCTGTTAATGAGTCATGCCGCTCCCTGCCTTAGCGTTGGCACGATCTCAATCTCTAGGAAGAGAGAGAGAACAGAAGAGAAAAAGGTGTTTTGAAAACACTTGCCTATGTTGCTGTATGTTTTATCATGGCTGATCTAGCCACGGAATAGGTAATAGGACGACAAATCGTCAGAGGTATTCCAGAAACATCCACAAATTTATTCCACGCGTATTTTTGAGTCTCTGTTAGGGTATGAAGCCCTGACCTAGGCCACAGGGGTAACACGGAAACAGGACGGCCACGAGGCCAGAGAGAACAGGTGAGTCTTTAGCATCTGCCTTGACGACTGAGCAGCTACGTGACCGTGAGCCAGTGACACATCCTTTTGCACTTCAGATTTCTCTTGTATGAAATGGCTTCTCATTAACCGTGGCTGTGCTGAGGATCCAAGATGATCGCCTCTGTAACAATTCCAGCACGACGCCAGGCACGATAGGCATTCTGTAACCACCACTTGCCTCTTCTCCTGCCTTATTTTGGCTTCCAACCCCAGCAGACCCAGAGACAAGGATTCTAAGACAAGATGCAAGGGACGCTGCATGGGAGGCGGGGAGCGAAACAGACACTGGGAAGCAGCCAGCAAGAGTCTGTAATTAAGCCAGACAGCGGCGTGGGCTCTGGAACTTGGTCCTGCAGGGAAGTGGGGCAACGCAGAGCCTCAGAACGATCCCACCTGAGGGCGTAGAGCACTGGGGTATTTATACGCCTATTCCCCCAAATCACAGGTCGAAGGTGACTGGGAGGGGAGTAGGCGAGTTGCCAGGCTGTGTGGTTTCTCCTGCTGCCGTTCTGGGGCGGGGGAAGCCCTCCGCCTGGAGACGCAGATTGGAAGTCAGCTGAAGCTGACCCAAATGTCCCAGGGGCATGGGCAGGGCAGTGACACACACACTGGGGAATACCAAGATGTCCAAAACATGGTGGTTTCCATCAAGAAGCCACCACTCTCAGAAGGAAGATAAGGCAGATGAAGCTTCAAAGGGAAAGGTTCGTGATGCTAAGATGTCTGCAGTTTAGAGGAGCGATCAGCACCTGGATCTCTCCAGGAGGGCACTGCCTGCATTTCAGCCTCTGGCTGTCGGCCCTGCCTCTGATCTGTCAGCATCTGGAGAGTGAATTCAGAGGAGCTGTTAGTCTCATGTTAACCAAAACCCACAGAATCCGAGCAAAAACCCAGAATGCCCGTGTGTTGATTTGCATTCTCCTTCTGCAGGCTGAGCTCCATGACGCAATAAATTGTAATATTAAAGTGGATTTATAAGTGGAGATTCAGAAAAATGGATGCTATTATGAATTACTACTCTCTTGACTTAGCCTGAGGAACTCTTCTCCGCTGAAGGATGGCCTTGCCAGTAGGGTTGTTTAGAGGAAAACACTTTGTCCCCAGATTCCCATCTGGCACTGCCAAGGGTGGATGCTGGCTCTCCTAGCCATGACTTCCAGAGAGACAGGGTATGCAGTGGTTAAGAGTGAAGTCTCTGGAGTCAGGTTGCCCCTGGTTCAAATCTCATCCCACCATGGCACTAGCTGTGTGATCTCTCTGTGCCTCAGTTCTCTTATCCATAATAGTCCCTATTTTATAGAGTAATTGTGAGGACTAAATGCAATATATGAAAATATATACAGGCTTATACCTGTCATCTCAGTACTTTGGGAGGCTGAGGCAGGAAGATTGCTTGAGGCCAGGAGTTTGAGACCAGCCTGGGCAACATGGTGAGACCCTGTCTCTAAAAACAATTTAAAAATTAGCCAGGTGTGGTAGCTTTTGCCTGTAGTCCCCACTACTTGGGAGGCAGAGGCAGGAGGATTAGTTGAGCCCAGGAGTCAGAGGCTGTAGAGAGCTATGATCAGGACATTGTACTCTAGCCTGGGTGACAGAGTGAGACCCTGTCTCTAAAAAAGAAAAAAAAAATCCAGAATAGAATAGTACAGTAGTATTTGGCCCATAGTTGAGTATTAGTTATCATTGTAGCTGCTCTTAAGTTGGCACAGTCATTCTTTGGGTTTGGTAATAGCTTTCAGCAAATTTTACACTGTTCTTGGAACCAGTTTGACTGATTAAGGGGTCTTTGCAAATCTATAATACTATACAGCATAGTGCCTACAGCTTACAATACTGTATTATGTACTGAAAATGTACTAAGAGGGTAGATCTTGTGATAAATGTTCTTACCAAACTAAACCAAACAACGACAACAAGAGAAATAAGAATAACAATAAAGGGGGTGGGCAGAAACTTGAAGGGGTGATGGATATGGTCATGGTCTTGATGGTAGCAATAGTTTCATGGGTGTATACTTATTCCTAAACTCATCTGGATGTGTACATTAAATATATACAGTTTTTTATATATACCTCAATAAAGTGGTTTAAATGGGGGGCTGTTGTTGCCTATTATCATCTTAAGAGGTCTTTCACTCGTGTGTTGGGGAAGGGGGATGCCTCATTTCTCCTCCTTCCATCATCCTGACTATACATATAAATACAGAAACAACTGCAGAACAACTTGGGCAGGGCTCAGGAGACTGTCACAAAGTGCCAGGAGGTTCAGAGGCTGGAGGGCTCCCCAAAGCAGGGAGCAGGAGCGCTGCAACTGTATTTGACTGGTGGCTGAGCAGGCGGCAAGCCTAGAATTTCACGTTAGGAGGATGTTTTCAAATGTTGCACAATCGAGAACATCTTTAAGCACTGGGCCCTTTCGTACAGTCTGGGATCCTGCCAGATCTCTCTAACAACTTGGGACAAAGCAACAAATGAAAGCCACTGTCAGATTTAGCCCTGATAAGTAAAGTATGGACCCAGAGATCCCAACCCAGCCAGGAGGACACTAGGACTTCTTGAAAAGTGACTGAAGTGCATCAATACAGCATGTATACGTTGAACACATCGAAGAGTCAGAAAACCTAGAAAACTTAACAGCTGCAAGTGTGTTGGAAAGGACGTTGGACTGAAGGACCCTGCATTGTCCAGGAGAATGAAAGGATTCCTGGAAATTCCTTGAAAAGTGAATTAAAAGTATCACTACAGAAACAGACCTTGAGAGAACTGTAAGGAAGTAGCAGCGAGGGGATAGAAAAGATACCGGGGCGAGAAGCCCAAGTCCTGTTCTCAAATGGGTCACTAATTGGCTATGAGACTTTGCAAAGGCCATTCCGCCTCTCTGGACTGATAAGAGTCTTCCTCTGTCAAATGAAAGGTTTGACTAGTTGTTTCGTATGATGTATTCCAAGTCTAACGCTACTCTGCAACGCTAAATATTTAGGTAGATAGAAGAGCTGTTTCAGTTGAAAAACAAAAATATCAATGTCCTTTAAAACTATCAGTCCACAGTCCCTGGTCAGAAATCTTCATGAACTAAAATGAAGCCAGTTAACATTCCTCACTAATGCTCTGTCATAAATCATCGTTAACTCAGAGACGGCAGATGGGATGAGTAGCTATGAGACATATTCTTAGAGTTTGGTTTGTTCCTATCCCACAAATTTAATTTCATAAAACCGGGACCCCATTTCCATTCTTCAGAAGCTCAGGGTACCGCAGACTCTCCGGGCACATGTAGACAGAAGGTGCTGACAGGTCAACCTGGTGAGGACCGAGCACCGTCCACTGGGGCGGAGCACTGTGCAGCCACCGGTGGCTTGAGAAGAGCGGCGTTGGTGCAGTGCTGGCAGGAGGCCTGACCAGAGCGGGCTCAGGGGAGGCTGGGAGAAGAGAAATGGCAAAGAGTGGGAATAGACAGTTCTTTTCCTAAATTTTGCCATAAAGGGAACGAGATAAATGGGGTGCAGGGGAGTCAAGAGGACATTTTTTTTTTCAAATGGGAAAGTAACAACATACTTGTGGACTAAGAATGACCCAGTAGGGAGGGGGCCAATTGACCCTGTGGGTACAGTTGAAATTTAACTAAGGTTTTGGTTTAGCCAGGCCAGTTCAAGGGAGAGAGGAGCAAAGAAGTCAAGTCTGTACGCAAGGGATGGTTACACAGATAGACCGTGGAATTTAAGCTGGATAGGGAGGAGAGGATGCCAGCGGGTGGAACGGTGAGAAGGGGATAGGATTGTTGGATTAAAGTCCTGGAGGTGTCCGAGGACTGTTCGTGTTGGGGTACTAGAGGGCACGAGCTGGAGAGGTAATTAATAGGTGGTGGTAAGAGAATAAGATGCCTGAGATTAAGATTTCGGAGGTGTTGAAATTATTAATAATGAAAAGGTCAAAGGTATGACCACAGAAATGAGTAGCAGAGACTGAGGGGAGGACACGGCCACTGGAGAAATGAGATTAAGGAACCGACAGGCCAGGGTATTGAAAGGAATATCCGGTTACTGACATCCCATGAATAATAATTGGACTGATTTTGAAGAAAGTAATAATGAATTGGTTGCTAAAATCTTCAAGGAGTGAAGGGCAGTGGCTGAGGGGTCAGACACCTGAAACTAGGGGGTGGTACCGTCTGTTTAGGGAGATTTAAAGCTGAGTATTTTAAGGAGGAATCGACGAAGCACTGGCTTGAAGGGACGGTGTGGAACATGGAGAGCATCTATTCCACCTCTGACTCCACAGTACGGAGGACGGACAGCTCCCAGACCACCTGCGAGGGATGCAGGGGAAGACACATTCTCAGGCAGAGCCAATTGTCACCAGAGAAAAGTCAAGGAATGTTCTTGGAAGAGGCTGAGAATATACGGCAGATGCTGGCAAGCTGTAGCCTACGGGTGGCTGGGCACAGTGGCTCACACCTCTAATCCTAGCACCTGGGAAGCCAAGGTGGGATGATCACTTGAGCTGAAAAGGTGGAGACCAGCCTGAGCAAGAGCGAGACCCCATGTCTACCCAAAATAGAAAAATTAGCTGGGAGTCATGGCACGTGTGCCTGTAGTCCCAGCTACTCGGGAGGCTGAGGCAGGAGGATCACTTGAGCCAAGGAGTTTGAGGTTGCAATGAGCTATGATGACACCACTGCACTCTAGCTGGAGCAAGAGTCAGACTCTGTCTCAAAAAGAATAAAAAAATAAAAAAATTAAGTATAGCTTATGGAACACCTGTTTTTGTAAATAAAGTTTTTTTAGAGACCACAGCAGTGTCCATTGGTTTATGCATTATCCGTGGCTGCTTTTGTGCTACGACAGCAGAGTTGAGTAGTTGCAACATGGATCATATGGCCCGCAAACTTAAAACATTTACTATCTGGTCCTTTACAGAAAAAGTTTGCCAAACCCTGACGGAGCGATTTTATTAATGAGTATTGACCTTGAGTTTCAGAGACCACAGTGAAAGGGTTTTAGGAGACAGGGAGGAGTGAGAGACGGGGGTCATATAAAGCAACATGAGACATTGCAGATGAGAGTCTGGAAGTGGGAGGCAATTTGGGAGTCTTGAGCTTCTTGTGGGACGGACATGAGCAGTGACAAAGGGTAATGGCCTTGAACCTGGTGGTCCCAAGGTAGGCAGTGGTGGAGAAGCTGTGAACAGGCAGGCAGGGGTCCTTCCAGGAGCCAGATGCGGTTGGAGGCTGGCGTGTGAGTCCTGCAGAGGTGTGGAGTCGGGCAGGCTGGGCCCTCTCCTGACCCTGCAGCTGGTCACTGCGGAGTGGTGGGCTCAACCCGAATGCATACTCTTCCTCTTTACTCGTACCGACAGGTCTCCAGGCCAGCAGAGGGGCCTGGTGATCTTTGATGAGAACGCGTCATTACAGAATGTGGCCTGAGTTAGCCTTGCATTCATTTCTCTTCCTAGATTGGGCATTGCTTATTAGATTCTCCTAATACAAATTTACTCGTTCCAATTTAATATGGATGCTTCGTTAAACTGGAGGACCTTCAGCCTGACCTTCAGTAAGATTATCTTTATTCTGCTTTATGACAAATGGTGCCAAACACACCATCCGTGGGCAATAACTTTAAAGAATTAAGTGAAATATTCAAAGGCAGATGACTCACTAGTGCAGTTTATTTCAGTTTTAAAATATTTTCCCTGTATACCCAAAGACTAGTGATTCCACTTGAACCCTTGCTCGAGTGGTCAGACCTGAGAAGACACTGTGGCACACAAAGATTTCTTTCTTGCTTGCTTTAGTGACAAAGGGATCGAATAAAAGGGCTTTCAAACAATAGCAAATCAGTATTGAAGCTGTATCTCTGCAAACATTTCCCAGCATAGGTCATGTCTTGCTGAAAGGACCTCAACTTGGGGATTGCCACGTTGACCCAGCAGCACTTTTCCCTGATGCCACGACCCCCCTCAGGGACTAGCTTACTGTTTTTGCCTCCCTGTGAATTCCTTCTAAAGCAGTGAACTCTTTCAGGGCTGCCTCTACCTCATACCCGGAAGAATCATGGAATAGAGCTGATTTGTTGGTATGGATTTATTACCCGATGTGATATACTTTGAATGTTTGTCCTCTCCAAATCTCATGTTGAAATTTGATACCCAGTGTTGGAGGTGGGGTCATTGGGAAGTGTTTGGGTCATGGGGGCAGGTCCATCATGAATGGCTTCCTGCCAACCTTGAGGTACTGAGTGAGTTCTCACTCTATTATTTAATAGTTCCTGGGAGAACTGATTGCTAAAAGGAGCCTGGCACCTCCCTCCCTGCTCTGGTGCTTTCTTCCTCTTGCCAAGTGGCTCCTGCTCCTGTTTCACCTTCTGCCATGATTGGAAGCTTCCTGAGGTCCCTACCAGAAGCAAATGCTGGCACCATACTTTTTGTACAGCCTTCAGAACTGTTAGCCAAATAAATCTCTTTTCTTTACAAATTACCCAGCCCAGGTATTCCTTTATAGCAATGCAAATGGACACAATGTTACATATTTATTTGGATAATTTCATTTAAGTCATCTAGAAGATTTTGTTGGATAATAATCAGTTATTTTTCATTTGGTCATTTATCCATTAGACATTTACAAACTGCCAGGCATGGTGGTGAGTGCCTATAGTCCCAGCTACTTGGGAAGCTGAGGTAGGAGGATTGCTTCAGCCCAGGAGTTTGAGTCCAGCCTGGGAAACATAGCAGGACTCTGTCTCTTAAAAAAAACCCCATTTATTAAGCAACTACTTTCTATGTTCCAGAACAGTGCTCAGCAAAGAGGATACCAAGTTAAATATGACATGGATGGCCGGGCATGGTGGCTCACGCCTGTAATCCTAGCATGTTAGGAGGCCAAGGCAGGAGGATCGCTTGAGCCCCGGAGTTTGAGGTTGCAGTGAGCTATGATGATGCCACTGCACTCAAGCCCAGGCGACAGAGCAAGACCCTATCTAAAAAAGAAAAAGGAGACATTGTCTCTGTCCTTGTTTTCAAAAAAAGGGGTGAGGGCAAGGTGGGAAGGGATTCTGGAAATCAAGAGGCTTACTGATGATTTCAGGCAAGGTTCTAGAAAAGATTATTAAGCAGATGTTTTGAGAGCACATAGACAAGAAAGAAGTGATTACTGGGAGTCAGTATGAGTCCACTAGGGAAAAGCATTGAGCCTAACATAATTTTCTCTTTTGATAAGGTTACCAGACTAGTGGATCAAGGAAATAATATAAGTCAGGTGGCTTAAGTAGCATTTGCAAGTCTTTCGCATTATCCTTGTGGACTTACAGGAAGATGAATAATAAAATACTGGGTGGATTCTCAGCTATTTAATTCTTTCTTTTTCTTTTTCTTTCATTCAACAAATGTTTATAGTGTTGACTAAACAGTGTGTAAGGCACTCTGTTAGGTGATGGGGCTGAATATATGATCTCTGTCTTCATGGAACTGCCTATCTATAGCAGGAATGAGACAAGTACTATGCAAAACACACACGATGAAATGGGTGATCCATGGGGGAATCACCAAGAATATTGATTAGTGGATTAGTATAAGCCCGAAAGGAAGCTTCTAGTGGTTTGGGTGGCAGACTTGGCTCTGGACTTTCCCATAGCTTTATCAGGAAGTTGGATGGTATAGAAACTATTATAATATTTGGGAGGAGAATTAATTTATGCCCATATATTAAATAACAAGCAAAATCATTCTCAAATAGATTAAAAGTGCTAAATAATTCACAAGTATACAAAAGTCTGGTAGAAAATAGAATAAAATATTTGTAGATTTATTGAGGAATGATAATATTCTCAGCTATAAAGAAACATACAATCCAAAGAGATTACAATCCAAATGACAGGCTGGAATAAGTAAAATTTTAAAATATCCACACAATACAAAATAACATCACTAACATTAAAAGGGAAAAAAATTAGGCTGTGAAAAGGATTTTCATCAAACATGACAGAATGATATCTATAATATGTGAAAAGCCAGGTTCAAATTTATAAGAAAAAGCATGATGGGTAGAAACAGTAATTCACAGAAGAGGAAATACACACATTCAAAAGACACATTCACAGGAAGAAAAGATCACACTTTGCAGAGCAGTAAGAGCCTCAGGGAGTCTCCGGGATCATGATCCAATGGAGGATCTGTCTGCAGAATGGACAGAGGGCTCTTCGTAGAGAATTCTGCCCAGCAGAAGAGACGATCGCCTGCCCCAGGACGCCTTTCCTGGCATCTATACCGGCCTCCGCACTCGGATGCTTCTCTTTTGGGCTCCCATGATATCCTTTGTGCATTTCTCTCATTGTGCTTATTACTTGGTATGCGAATTATGTGTTTATATGCCAGTCCCCCCACCAGACTGGAAGCCTCTTGAGTGGCAGAACCATGGCATGGATTTTTGTATTCCCAGAACCTCATGCCTGATGGAGTCCAACACTTGTGAGTCATGAAACGAGTGGCATGCGCATTCTTGATTGAGGGGCAGTGGTCACAGGAGGCCACGGGGATGACTTGAGCAAGACAAAGAGTGAGTAATAATACAACCCGACCTTCACACCTCTATGGTGTTAGTCTAAGAGCAAGTCTCGGAGCTCCTGAATTAAGGAAAACACTGCCCCTCCGCAGACATCTGCTCATCATTAGGAAGAGTGAAGGGTGGCCGGGTGTGGTGGCTCACGCCCGTAATCCTAGCACTCTGGGAGGCTGAGGCGGGTGGATCGTTTGCGCTCAGGAGTTCAAGACCAGCCTGAGCAAGAGTGAAACCCCGTCTCTACTAAAAAAATAGAAAGAAATTAGTTGGACAACTAAAAAAATATATATATGTAAAAATTAGCTGGGCATAGTGGCGCATGCCTGTAGTCCCAGTTACTCGGGAGGCTGAGGCAGGAGGATCGCTTGAGCCCAGGAGTCTGAGGTTGCTGTGAGCTAGGCTGACGCCACGGCGCTCACTCTAGCCCAGGCAACAAAGTGAGACTCTGTCTCAAAAAAAAAAACAAAAAAAACAAAACAGTGAAGGGTGGCACCAGAACTTTGCACGCCGCTGACAAGGCCCTCTCACCATTCCCTCCCCCGCCTCCAAACACTGGCAGTGCCGTCATGGCCTTTATTCCTGTTTACATCAAACATCATGAGAAGCTCAGAGTGCCCTGGACATCACTCACGTTCTGGAGTCTTAGCCACATGGGCAGTGATGCTGCTACTCTGTCCTCCAACTCCAGAACCCATGAAGAGAATCTCTTTCCTTATGGTCTGCAGTTGGGGCCAGCCACTGGGAGGTATGGCAGGATACAAGGGGCAGGAGAGAGTGAACTTGGGGAGTGTGCGTGCCCCTGACATCCTTCTGGTGGGGTTGCCTACATCCCTCCTCCCAAGGCCACAGCCCCTGTCAGGCAGCCCTCTCCCTCCCACAAGATATTGTCTGGGTCCCTGTAACCACTCTCCTCTTGCCCTTTGGGTGGCAACAGCTCCTGTTTGTTGCTAGCCCCCAGGAACTACATCGTCCTTTGTTGGTTTCCCTAACTTCTGCCCGTATTTGCAAATAATCCCTGTATTAAACTCTTCTCAGTTACCCAGTTTGAGTGTGCCATCTGCTTCCTGCTGGGATTTTGACTGATACACTGCTGAATAGTTAGCTGTTGAAAGAACGAATGAACGACACTGACTGTCTAAGAAAATCGAGATCACCAGGAAGCACTCTTTGCAGCAAAGCTGATGGCTATACGGATGGTGGGAATTTTCCCACCTTTGGCAACCTGATTCTGGAAGCACAGAAGGGAGGAGCAGGTACCTGTCAGACAAGGCAGAGGAGGACATGAAGACCCAGGCCCTGAGGCATGGAGCTGACCCGAAAACAGCCATCAGTGGGAGCCACCACAAAGACTCTGTGTTGTGACCATTCACAGGCACCAATGAGAATTTCAGGAGGCCCAGGCTTGAAAGAGCAGAGTGGTATGTAAGGCTGTTGGGCCAGAGAAATAGCGTCTCCCCTCTTCACTTCCTCCTACGTGTCGTCTGCCCCGTTCCATTCTTTCCTTGTGGCCTCAATGAGCATGGGTAGCAATAGTCATCAAAGGAATACAAATGACAGCAGCCTTGATCATATGACATCTGCAAAGTCAGCACGAGTTATTTAACTGTGGTGAAACTAATATTCTCATGGACTTTGGTAACAGTATAAATCAATGTGACTCTTTCAGAAAGCTCCATGGTAATATGTATTGCATTATAAATAAAACATCGTATCTTGTGATCTGATAATTTCATTCCTAAATGAAAGTTCCATTCTAAAGAAAGTTCATGCTAAAGAAAGTTTGCAAAGGCAGCTTTCCAATTCAGCACTATCTCTAGTGTTGAACAATGCATAATATGTAATATTCAATAAAAAGAATAAAATATCAAAGTATATATACAATGGGCAGTGATATAAAAATAGGTAAACACATAGGCCAAATATGAAGAATAGGCAGGAATGAAGACAGGATCAATAGATTGGAATTTTAAATTATTTTCCCCCAAATCCTTTAATGTTGCTGTAACATTTTAACAATCAAATGTAAAAAAGAGAAAAATGGTTATAAATTTTTAAATGACACAACACCAGGAAAGATCATATAACTTCCTTTTCTATAATCCTCCAATTCTCCCATGGCTCCCTTGTGCAATAAAAACACCATGCAAATCCCCTTCTGTAGTCTTTAGGGTTCTCCATGTCTGGCCTCTGCCACCTCTTGGATCTCATCTGTTGACTCTCTTTCCCTTGTCCATTATGTTCCAGCCAGGGACTTTATGTCCCTTGAAAACACCAAGCTTATTCCTGTTTTAGAGTCTTTTCTCCTGTTGTTCTCTTGGTCTAGAAGGTGTTTCCTCTGGATCTCCATACAGCTGCCTTTCCTCATTACTTAAATATCACTTCAGATGTCACTTTTTAGAGAGGCTGTAGAGACATTATTTATTATCTGCCCAACAAACATCCCTGGAGCCCACTATGGAAACTCCTGAGGGGCAGGTATTCTTATCACTCTTGTGGAAGCTAAGACATAGGCTCATGACTTGAGTGTAGCTGATCATTCCTGACCCTGGACTTCAAATTCCAAGAGAGTGGTGCTGAGGGGCTGGGCAGTTATAGTTTCATGGCAGCTCTGTGCCATGGAGAGTCCAGTGGAACATGGGTATCTAAGGTTGGTGGAGATGATCACAGTGATGGCTGCTGAGTGGCAGTGCTGTTAGCAGTGGCTGTGGCTGGCTGGTGTTTGGCTAGTGTGCAGACGACCATATGATTTTTATCTTGGTTGTGTTTTGCCTCCCTTGGATCCTACTGAAGCTGGGCTCTAAAGCCTATGTATCAATGCTATTAGGTACATGAAACTCTTACAAAACATGTCTTATCCATTTAAGTTAAGCAGAATTGTTTTCTGTTGTTTGCAACCAAAAACCCTTATGAAGAACTTCTCTGAAAATATAAGCTAAAGCAGCCACTCCCCTATTTTGGTTATTCTCTTTTACAGTATTTAGTTTTATTTTCTCCACAATGTGTACCACTATCTGCTATATACTCACTATTAGGGTCCTTTCAAAATTTGAATGTTGAAATCCTAATCCCCTGTGTGATGGTATTAGGAGTTTGGGCCTCTGGGAAGTGATTAGGTCATGAGGGCAGAAACCTCATGAATGGATTAGAGGCCTTATGGAAGAGGCCCCAGAGAGCTGTCTTACCCTATCTGCCATGTGGGGACACAGCAGATAGATGGTCATCAACAAATCAGGAAGCGGCCCTCACCAAACACTGAATCTGTTGGCACGTGATCTTGGATTTCCCAGGCTCCAGAACTTTGAGAAATAAATTTGTGTTATTTATAAAATACCCAAACTATAGTATTTTGTTATAGCAGCCTGAACGAACTAAGACACTATCAAAAATTATTTATTTATATATCTGGTTTTATCTGTTTATTGTGTACTTTCCCACCCCTGAAATTAGTTCCATGAGAACAAGAACTGGGTTTGTATGTCCTGTATCATCTAGAACAGTGCCAGACACATAATTGGCACTGATAGATACTCATTAAATAAATCGAAAGGACAGTAGAATCGATAGCAGAAGTAAGATTCAAAAAGACCTAAGAACCAAAATTAATATGAAGAAATTTAACAGAATAAATATGAGATATGACTTTATGTTGATCAATAAACCATACAAGTACAAGATCAGGGATATCTTACCTATCAGGAATTTGAATGTTAAAAATGAAAAGCCCATGGGTTGTGGTAAACTGTGAGCTCAGTAAAACTTAGCTTCTAAAAAGGGTCAAAGCAATGTTAGTTTATACTAATAGGAATATGTGAAGGATTTCTGCTTCTGCCAAGATGAATTAACAAGGACCAGATTTACCCTCTCTCTTTAAACAACTAAAAACACTGGAAAAAATTTATGAAACAACTTTTTCAGATGTTGGATAACAAGCAGCACAGGATAGTGATCACTGATAGGGGAGAAACAAACTGATCTTTACAATTGACCAGTGTACTACCTGGATAAAGATTTCCCACAGTGCAGGGAGGGGGAACCCAGGCAAGGACTGGCAATCTCCCTAAATTGAGGAGATGGAGTTTGGAGCTCAAGGAGGTCAAGGTACTAATGTTTATTGGGCAGAGTATCTGAGAGAAGGGAGCTGCATAGAGAAAGAATCTCAGAGATCTTCAGCTAAATACTGATTGGTGCATGTGTGAGGTATAGCCCAAGATTAAGGAAAAGACCACTCAAAAAGAGTAAAGGTAACAATTTGTGGATATTGCACAGGGCTGGGTATACTTCCTGTTCCCATTAGCTAGAGTGAAAAATCCTCACAGTACATGGGGCATTGGGCAGAGTACTCAGAGGGTATTGCTTCAATAGTGGAGCAAAATTAGCCCTAGACTAAAGGCTTCTCTGATACTGTCAAACAAGCTTAAAATCAAGCCTTGAAAGTATCAAGCTGATTTAAGGAACTTAACTATGTCCTAGAACAATGCTCAAGAATATTTAAAATAATATAAGAATATCCTATCCAGTACCCAACAAGGTAAAGTTCACAATCTCTAGCATCTGATGGAAACTTGTTGGACGTATAAAGAAACAAGAAATGACCATGCAACATGAGGGAAAAAAACAATTGAAATCAGTCCAGAAATGACACAGATGATAGAATTAATAGATGAAGACATTAAAACCATTCTTATAACTATATTCTATATGTTCAAGAAGGTAGATGAAAACATAAGCATGTTAAAGACATGCAAAATATTAAAAAAGGCAGACATTAAACTTATAGAGATTAAAAAACAATGTTTGGGATGAAAAATATATTGGATGGTACAAAAAATGAATTCGACATGGCAGAAGAAAAGATTGGTATCTCAGTCTACTCAGACTGCTATAACAAAATACCTTAGATTGGATAATTTATAAACAACAGAAATTGATTTCTCATAGTTCTGGAGGCTGGCAAGTCCAAGTTCAAGATGCCAACAGATTCAGTGTCTGGTGAAGGATTGCTTTCTCATAGATGGCAGCTTCTCACTGTGTCCTCATATGGTACAAGGGGTGAGACAGCTCTCTGGGCCTCTTGTATAAGGGCACTAATCCCATTCATGAGTGCTTCACCCTCATGACCTGATCACTTCTCAAAGGCCTACCTGCTAATACCATGATACTGGTGATTAGGTTTCAGCATATGAATTTTGGGGGAACAAAACATTCAGACCATAACAATTGCTGAACTCGAAGAGATATTAATAGAATATGTTGAAGGTGAAACCGAGAGAAAAATGATTGAGGAAAAAAACAGAATATCAGTGAGCTGTAGGAGAATTTCAAGAGGTCTAATATAAATGTAACTGGAGCCCCTGAAGAAGAGCAAGAGAAGGGGGATAGAAAAAATCTATGAAGAAACAATCATTGAAAAGTCATAATTTGCTGAAAACTATAAATTCGTAGATGAAAACAGCTCAATGAAACAACAACACAATGAAATGAAGAAAGACACTTCACACTTAATTTTCTTTAAAGCAGTAATAAGGAGAATATTTTAAAGGCTGCAGTAGTGAAAAGACACATTACATACACAGGGACAAAGATAAGAATTATTGTAAACTTTTTGTAGGAAAAATGCAAGCCAGAAGACAGTGGAGCAGCATCTTTTAAGTACTGAAATTAAAAACAAAACAAAACAAAAAAAAGCTTCACCTAGACTTTTATGCAGCATAGAAATCTTTTAAAAGCAAAAGCAAAATGAAAACTTTTCAGATACAAAATAACTGAAAGAATTCATCATTAACACAACTGTACTACATTGAATATTAAGGCAGAAGGAAAAATGATATCTGATGGAAATTTGAATCTATGCAATAGAATAAAAGACACCAGAAATTTAAGTTCATTGATCAATATAAATGGATCCATTTCTTATTTTCAAAATCTCTTTAAAATATGATTGACTG
This sequence comes from Indri indri, assembly GCA_004363605.1. NCBI lineage: Eukaryota > Metazoa > Chordata > Mammalia > Primates > Indriidae > Indri > Indri indri. The sequence goes on from RJWJ010033203.1 coordinate 17,734, forward strand.
TTTAAAGCAAAATAATAACAATCTATTATACGATTATTTTTTACAAAGCAGAAAAAACATACACTGAAGAAAGAACACTCTATTCAATAAATAGTGCTGAGAAAATTGGAGAGCCACATGCAGAAGAATGAAACTGGATCCCTATCTTTCACCATATACAAAAATTAACTCAAGATGGATTAAAGACTTAAATGTAAGACCTGAAACCATAAAAATCATAGGAAAAACTTTTCTGGACATTGATCTAGGTGAAAAATTTATGACTAAGACCATAAAAGTAAATACAGCAACAACAAAAATAATTAAATGGG
>RJWJ010033204.1:0-18032 GCA_004363605.1 Indri indri
CTGCTCTTGCCTCTAGAAAACTCACTACGAATAGCACAAGAACCCCACCCCACCCCAAGTCCTCACCCAGCAAGATGGAGATGCTATGGTAGAACACAGCTAGTGAGAAAGAGCTGAGGTTCTTGGCCAGGGCTGTGACATCAGGAAAGAAATATGATCAGGGATTCCTTCTGTAAAGGTCTGCTCCCTGGCTAACACAGGGCAGGGGACTGTTCCCGCTTTACTCTTCACTGGTCCACCCAAACCCAGTGTGAGCTTTTCAGATATGGAGCCTGCCTACGACAGCTACCAAATAGAAAAGGGTGCTCAGGGCAAGCACCCTTGGTGGGGTTGGAACATGAAACCATGCTCTGTGAGGAGCTGCTGATAGCAGTAAGGATGTACTCAATCCAAAAAAGAGAAGATGTCTCAGGGGAACACAATTCTTGTCCTCAAATGTTGGAATTCCATTCTGGGGAAGGGGAACAGACCTGCTCTAGCAACCCTGTGGGCCAAATCTGGACTAAGTTGGGTTCCACGTGAAGGAGAACGTCCAAAGCCCAGGGCTACAGCAGTGACTGCTTATTGCAGAGTCAACCAGATTGAAATAGGCAAGGAATATAGGCAGCACACAGGTGCTAGATCAAGGCCAGAAGGGAAACTCTACTGGAGGTGAATCACACTGGGCTGAAAGCTACATAGTCTGACTACCAGAATGTGGGTTTTCATCACCAAGGGAACAAGCACGTGTTGAAATAACCACATACCCTGCAAACAATCTTTTGATATAATGCCATTTGCTTGTCACTTCAGTTTTTAACCCATGTTATATTTGGCTTAAATCTTTTCTATATCTTAAAAATCAAGATTTTCAATGTCCTGAAAATTAATATGCTATAAAATTTTATATTATATTAAAATTATATGCCTTCCCCAAAATAAAGTTTTCTGTTAAATAAAATGGTATTTCACTTTGCCTTGCTTCTATCAGCAGCAAATAGCTTTCTTGAAAAAGAACTTTTTTTAAGGTTTAGGGTCTGCTATCCAGAATTCTCTTATGATATGGGTATTCTGCAAGTATTATAAAGAAGACACATTCATCTAACATTAGAAGACAATTTTCAAAGTTTTTATAACTTTAAAAACAATCTGGAAAATTATAATTCTTATTGCTGTAATATGCAAGTGATAGGTTTGGTTAATTACAATATTGGGTTTCGCCTTGATCCTTTATGGTTCTCATTCACATTTTCTTACTGTTTTTAGCAAAGCAAAGCAAGACAAAACAAAAGAGACAAAGACCAGTCCTCAAAATAATGAGGTTTTAATGTCTTGCTTATTTTACACACACGGAAGGTAACTTAAAAGAGACAGTGAATTTAACTTACTGTGTTTCCGGGCTGCGTTTATTGTCACAAATGCCAATGGGACTATTTAGGTCCCAGGCTTGGGCTTACCTGCACAGGGCCTCTGCATCCAGCTGTCGAGGATTTCTGTGGTCTATGATGATGATGTCATGATGTTTGTCCAGGAAACAGGCAAGGACAGCCTGAGCCTCCTTGGTCACTGTACACTTAAACCCTGCTTTTTCACATGCCCTGCAGAATCCATTACACTGGTTATCTTCTTTGGTAAACACTAAAAGTACCTGAATCAAAAGAGAACAAACACTATTTTTAAAACGATGTTAGAATTATCATTTCTTAACAAGCCACATAAAACTCCCAAATGTTTTCAAAGCAAGGACATAGATGTGAACATAACGTCTGTCAATATAAATCCTTCTACACATAACTCAGGGACAGTGTCTCTCAGCTCCCTAAAATTTGTGCTATTTTTTTTAATCTGCTCTTAGTCAAGAAGTGCAAGTACATGGATCACATACCTACCTGTTTTGCTAATAAACCCACTGGCAGAACTCAAAGGCTTGATTAAGCATTTTATCTTGAAATATTTGACAAGCATTTTATCTTAAGTGAATTAAAACACACAAATATTTATTTTAGCTAACAGAAAGTTCACTGGGTAAGTCCTCAGATGGCGAATGCTAATATTTCAGTGAGACTATTAAAACACTTAATTCTTTAAATAATGTATTTAAATGTTTTGACTTAAGATTTCCTGTAATTCCTCCAAGTTAAAAAAAAATCACTTTGATTAAAAAAGGGGAGATTTAAAGTAGACCACAGAGCTACACTGCAAAGCCTGCCAGTTAGGTGACACAGGAACAGCACTCGGTGCAAGAGGCAGCATCTGTGCCTCTGCCCGGGACAGCGGCTGGCCCGTCCTTGTGCCTGGCTCGGATCTCGTAAGCCCTGGCTTGGATCAAGTGAGGCCTGGATCTGCTGCCTCTTCCCTACCCAGCCAGCCTCCTTCCCCTTTCTCCGCTACCCCGCCCCCAGTCTGGTTCAGGGGCACCACTGCTCCACTGTCCCTTCAGAACCAGACTGACAATGGGGCAGCAGTGGTTAGATGGAGATAGGGCAGCCTGTGGGCTAGAGACTACAAAGCTAAGAGAAACCCTCTAAGGCTTACTTGCTCTAAGTTTACCCAACCGCATAAATACTATTAATGCAAAGAACTGAGAGTACACACTTTTGTCAGCCCTTTTCACATTTTTAAAAATGTAATAGTGAACATGTATTTGTGTGTAGGAAGCCCCAAATAACTTTGCAAAATTTCAATTGGTTATTTTCTGTCTCATATTTTGGATTAGATAAATTATAGACATTTTCTCTCTGATAGAGCCGATTTATCAACACAGAGAAGACTATCTTTTTATTTTCTTTCTTTTTTTATGAGACAGAGTTCTACTCTATCGTCCCAGCTAGAGTGCAGTGGTGTCATCCTAGCTCAATGCAACCTCAAACTGCTGGGCTCAAGAGGTCCTCCTGCCTCAGCCTTCCAAGTAGCTGGGACTACAGGCACATGCCACCATGGCCAGCTAATTTTTTCTATTTTTAATAGAGACGGGGTCTCACTTTTGCTCAGGGCGGCCTTGAACTCCTAACCTCAAGCAATCCTCCTGCGTCGGTCTCTCAGAGTGCTAGGATTATAGGCATCAGCCACCGCACCTGCCCTTTTTACTTTTTATATTGGAAAATTTCAAACCCATAGAAAAGTTGTGAATGACAATGAACACTAGGATACCCTTCCTCTACATTCATCAATTAACATTTTGCCACCTTTGCTTTGCTTTCTCTCTCAACACATACACAATTATACTCATTTTTTTTATTGTTGAACCAATTTAAAGTAGGAAGCAAACATTTCTTCATCTCTAAATACTCAATTTTTATTTCTACATATAACTGTAGTACTATTATCAAGTTCAGGAAATTGATCCAATACTATTATCTAAATAGAAGACTATTTTAAATGTATAACTTTAGGCCCTCCCCCATACCCCTTTTAAAGAATGTCGACTATGATAATTACAGCATGGCTCATTATTACCTGAAGTTGATCTTGGTGAAATCTCATGGGGCCAAATTGCACCTCAGCTACTGCTACCTGGAAGAAAAACAGCTGCTTAAAAATGGAAGGAGAGAGAGGTTTGCTTCAATTTTTCTCTCTCTAATCAGTACCAGAAAGAAAGTAAAATTTCTACTCTAGAGAAAAATTAAATAAAGTAAACAGTAGACAGAGAAATGATAATGAGAAATCTCCATATGGGCCCCAGGAGAAGTGGGGTACAGGAAAGGAGAAATAAAATAAATCCAATCCTGGCTTTGCCTTTTACTAGCTGTGTGTGACCTTAAGTATATCATTCAACCTCCCTCGGCCTCAATTTCTCATTTGCTATAAAGATCAAATCAGAATGCAATACAGAGCTCCCCAATAGTAGACACTGAATCAATATTGTTTCCCCCATGCCTATTTCCATCTTTCCCCTGATGGATGATGAGATCTTATATCCAAATGGCACATAAATAATGCAATCCAGCAGCCAGAACCATAGCATGTCAGAGCCAAAGAAACCTCCTTGAGAAATAGTTAACACTTTTCATTTTACAGAGGAACATAATAGCACTTATTACTAAGTTTGATTGATTTGAGAATTTAATGCTGAAACACACAAAGGTAAACACAATGTCATAACCAAACCCTAACGAGTAATATTAGCACCAATGGAGGGCTTGGCATGGTCCAGTCACTGTGCTAAGGGCTGGACACGTGTTATCTCACTGAATCCCACAGCAATGTATCAGGATTTACAGTTGGAAAAATGAGGCTCCAGGTACCTTGCTTAAGGCCACACAGCAAGTGGCAGTGCTGGGATTCAACCCAGGTCAGTGTAGCTCCATAGCCTGTGCTGCAAACCCAGGACCACTGGAAGGTTTGAGTAGTTTGTGTACAACACGAAATAGCCCGAAGGAAGGAGAAAGTGATGAACTCCGAGTGTTGAACTCTGGCACCAGGCTGTTACCCAGAGGAAGAGACACATTCTGCAATTTGCCCAGAGACTCTGTATGTGTTGAAGGAATCCCAACTCCAGACCTCTGGGTGATGGTATGATTCCATATGTAGAACACAGCAATGGAAGAACTAGATCCGTAAGATTTCCTGTAAGATGTTTCCTAACTGACTGCCTATCTCCAATCTCTCCCCTCCAGCCATGATCTATCCTAGTAAACACATGCAACAAAATGTGCTTAGTAATAGAGGAAATTCACATATATTTTTAAGCATAAGAAGTTTATGTCTACTAATGATGGGCCATTGACTCAGTTTCTGAATTGCTTGGTAATAATTTTGTCTCTCAGAAGGCATAAGAAGAATGAAGGTCACCACTATTCTAGCTAGACCTAAGAATGAGGAGGAGGATTTTTTATAAGGTGGGAGAGTGAGGAGAACAGAGAGCCCACGGCACCACCTATTCTCATGAGTTGTGTGACTATGGGCCAGCCTCCTACAGGCATAGCTGGATGCTAAAGCCAGATTTCTGAAAGAGAAAATGGTCAAGAGGTCTGGGAGAGTCTTAAAAGACAGATCCAGGGGAAGATGGTGTAGTAAGAAGCACCAGGAATCTGTCTTACCTAGACAACACTGCACTGGTAAAATGTGTCTGATATAACTATTTTGAGACCTCTGGAGTCTATTGAAGGCTTGCAACTGCCAGGGGAAGGCTTGCAAGGCAAATTGTGGTTGCTTTCAGCTCTCAGCACATAGTAATACCCACCTAGCCCACAGCCCCAGCCTGTGGCAGGCAGCTGTGCATGTGTTCCTGAACACAATGTACAGGAGTCAGGGTAGGCAAAAAGGACCCTGTCCTCCAAATTTCAGGGATCTGTGATCCAACCACTGCCTGCTGCTTCTGATCAGAGGTACAGACAAAGAAGGGGGTGGCCATTGCTGTTGTACCTCCTCCCACTGTTGCAAGTCCTTCCCCCTCTAGTGGAAATGACTTCCAGAGATACAAAGGGCTGGTACCCTTTCCGCCCCTTTTAATTTTTCTCTTTTTCCTCCTTTAGGAGCCAGATATTAGGGATTAAGACATTCAAAAGCAAGTGTATATATGGGGAAATTTGGAAAGTGATTATGCAAGACCAGGGAAAGGCTCAGAAAATCCCTGAAAAGACCTTAAGTTTATACCTGAGGCTGATCCATGGCACAGAGACAGCGTACAACCATCAAAAAAACGAAAACAATAAACAAAATCAATAACAAAAAATAGAAAACCCTGGGGAAGGGGGAGAATATTATTTACAGAGTTACTGCATTATTAAATTCAAATGTTACTTTCAACAACAAAAAAACACACAAAACATACAAAGAAATAGGAAAGTACAGCCCATTCAAATGAAAAAAAAAAACCTAAATCAACAGAAACCATTGCTGAAAGCTACCTAATAGCAGATCTACCAGACAAAGACTATAAAACAACTAACTTAAAGATGCTCAAAGAACTAAAGGACGAAGTGAAGAAAGTTAAGAAAATGATGTATGAACAAATGAAAATATCAATAAAAAGATGAAAAACCTAAAAAGAAACTCAAAAGTATTTCTGGAGCTGAAAAATACAATAACTGAAATGAAAAAATTCACTAGACAGATTCAAAGGCAAATTAGGGCAGGCAGAAGAAAGAATCAGAAAACTTACAGATGGAACTATTGAAATTATCAAGTCTGGGAAACAGAAAAAAAGACTGAAGAAAAGCCAACAGAGCTTAAGGTGCCTGACACACACCATCAAGCGAACCGACATATGCATTGTGGATGTCCCAGAAGAAGAAAAAGGGAGAAAGAAAAAGGGAAGATACATGAAGAAATAAGGGCTGAAAATGTCCCAAATTTGATAAAGACATAAATAGGAACATCTAAGAGGCTCGACAAACTCCAAGTAAAATGAATTCAAAAAGGCCCACACCCACTTTACAATCAAGCTTTTGAAGATAAAGACAAGAGATAATCTTTTTTAAAAACTGCTTAAGACTTTTTTTTATTTGATAGATTTAGGGGGTACAAGTATTTTTTTTACATGAATTGTACCTGTCACCCGAATAGTGTACATTGTACCTGATAGGTAACTTCTGATTCCCCACCCCCCCATCTTCCTCCCTCTTCTTAATTTCCATTATCCATTATACCACTTTGTATGACCATGTATGCCCATTATTTAGCTCCCACTTAAAGTAAATGTGGTATTTATTTTTCTGTTCCTGAGCTACTTCATTTCAGATAATGGTCTCAAAGAGAGAATCCTGAAAGCAGCACGAAAGCAGCAACTGATCATGTACAAGGAATCCTCAACAAGATTATCAGTGTATTTCTTATCAGATGCTGGAGGCCAGAAGGCAGTGTGCCGATACGTTCAAAGGCGTCTTGCAGGATGAAATGAAAGGACACTGGACAGTAACTCAAAGCTACCTGAAGAAATAAAGATCTTAATAAAGGTAAAAACCTGGGCAATTATAAAAGATACGATTATTGTAAAAATGGTTTGTAACTCCATTTTTTGTTTCTGATATAAGAGACTAAAACAGTTCACAAAAAATAATCATTAGACTAAAAGCAAGTATTATCATAACTTTGGTTGGTAACTATACATTTTGTATTTTGTTTTCTAAATAATTTAAAGAGATTAATGCATTTGAAAGAATTATCATCACACTTTTGGGGACACACAATACACAGTTGTCTCTCAGTATTTGTAGGGGACTGGTTCCAAGACTCCCTACAGATAACAAAATCCATAGATGCTCAAGTCCCTTACATAACCTATGTGCATCCTCCTGTATACTTTAAATCATCTCTAGATTACTTATAATACCTAACATAATGCAAATGCTATGTAAATAGTTGTTACACTGTACTATTTAAAATTTGTATTATTTTTGTTGTTAAACTGTTATTTTTCATAATTTTTTTCCAAAATATTTTCAACCTGCAGTTGGTTGAATCCACAGATGCAGAACCCACAGACATGAAGGGCTGACTATATAAAGATGTAATTTTGTGACATCAACAAGCTGAAAGGGGTGGGGACAGAGCTGTACAAGAGTAGAGTTTCTGTATGTTACTGAAGTTACGCTAGCAAAAATTCAAATTAGATATTTATAACATTAGGATGTTAAACATAATCTCCATGGTAACCACAAAGAAAACAGCTATAGAATATATACAAAAAGAAATGAGAAAGGAATTTAAACATTTCACTGCAAACAAAAATCAACTAAACACAAAAGAAGATGGTAATACAGGAACTGGGGGACAGAAAAAGCTCTAAGGCATACAGAAAACAAATAGCAAAATGACAGAAGTCCCCAGTAATTATTTTAAATGTAAACGGATTTAACTCTCCAATCACAAGACAGATTGGCAGAACGGATAGAAACACATGACCCAACCACATGCAATCTACAAGAGATTCACTTTAGAATCAAAGACACAAACTGAAAATGAAAGGATGGATAAAGATACTCCATGCAAATAGTAACCAAAAGAGCGCGCGGGTGGCTGTACTAACGTCAGACATAATAGACTTTAAACCAAAAAAGGTTACAAGAGACAAAGAAGGATATAATGTATTAAAGGTTCAATGCAGCAAGAAGATACAACAATTACAAATATGCTCCCAAAGACAGACCATTAAAAACACAAAGCAAAAACTGACAGAATTGAAGGAAGAAATACACAGTTCTACATTAATATTTCTAGACTTCAACACACTCCCTCAATAATGATTAGAACAACCAGACAGAAGATAAGTAAGGAAACAAGAGACTTAATACAATAAACCAACTAGATTTAACAGACATACAGAACACCATACCCAACGAAAGCATGTATATTTTGCTCAAGTGCATGTGGGACATTTTCCAGGACAGACCATGTGTTAGGCTACAAATCAAATCTTAAAAGCTTTAAAAAGACAGATATGATACAAAGTATCTTAGTATCTTCTCTGACCTCAATAGGATAAAGCTAGAAATCAATAACAATAGTAAAACTGGGAAATTCACAAAACTGTGGAAATTAAATAACACAATCTTAACCAATGAATCAAAGAACACAGAAGAGAAATTAGAAAATATTTAGATGAATGAAAACAAAAACAACATACCAAAACTTAAATGATCTTATATGTAGAAAACCCTAAATATTACACACACATAAAACCTGTTAGGACTAATAAGTGAATTCAGCAAAGTAGTAGGATACAAAGTCAAGGCACGAAAATCAGTTGCATTTCTATATATCGAAAATGAACAATCTGAAAAAAATTATAAGAAACAATTTCATTTACAATAGCATTAAAAATAAAAAAATACTTAGGAATTAACTTAACCAAGGAGGTGAAAGACTTGTACAATGAAAACTATGAAATAGTGCCAAAAGAAATTTAAAAAGACATAAATAAATACAAACACATCTCATGTTTATGAACTGGAAGATAATACTGTTAAGATGTCAGTATTACCCAAACCAATCTACAGATTCAAAGTAACCCCTATCAAAGAAAACACACACACACACACACACACACACACACACACACACACACGCATGCGCGCCTATTAAGAGAAAAAACAAAAACAAAAGAAAATAGAAATAACAAGTGTTGGTGAGGATGTGGAGAAACTGGAACCCTTGTGCCCTGTTGGTGGAAATGTGAAATAGTGCAGCTGCTGTGGAAAACAGTATGGTGATTCCTCAAAAAATTAAAAATAGAATTACCGTAAGATCCAAAAACCTCACTTTTGGGTATATACCCAAAAGAACTAAAGGCAGTGATTCAAACAGATATTTGTATACCCATGTTCATAGCAGCATTATTCACAATTGCTGTAACCCATGGAAGCACCCTGAGTGTCTGTGGATAGATGAATGAATAAACAAAGTGGGCCCAGGAGTTTGAGGCCAGCCTGGGCAACACAGTGAGAACTTAGCTCTAAAAATAAATAAATAAATCCATATACACATAAATAAATTTTCTAAACGTGGTATATGCATTCAATGAAATATTCCACAAAAAGGAAGGAGATTCTGACATATGCTATACTATGGGTGAACCTTAAGGACATTATGCTAAGCGAAATAAGCCAGTCACAAAAACACAAATTCTGTATGATTGTACTTACATGAGGTACTTAGAGTAGTCAAAATCTTATAGAAGTAGAATGTGGCTGCCAGGGGTTGGGGGCAGGAGGAAATGGAGACATTACTGTTTAATGGATACAGAGTTTCAGTTTTACAAGATGAGAAGAGCTCTGCAGACAGATGGTGACAATGGTTGCACAACATTATGAATGTATTTAATACCACTGAACTGTACACTTAAAATGGTTAAGTATTAATGGTAAATTTTCCATCATGTGTATTTACCACATTTTTTAAAATTGGGGAAAAAAGGAGATCTGGTCTATAAAATCATACTGTCACAGTGTAGTAAGAAGCAAGAGGCACCGAGAATCCAATGTGAATGAGAGTTTTGTTTGTTGGTTTTTATGAACAAAGTTTAAAGCAATAAATGAATGAAAGAACAAGGAATGAGACATGACTGTTGTTTGGAGAATACAATGGAACTGCTCAGGAAGAAAGAAAGAAAATGACAGGAAGAAGGAAGAGAAGGAAAATCATTTTGCCAATTTTCTATAGTATGGGGCCCAAGATAAAGCAGTGTTAGCACTCGGGGCCTTTATATGAATTGGCATCTTTAGCTCTGACAGAGGATACTAATAAAATTTGCTATGAAGGATCAAATAGATAAAAAAAAATTAAGTCTGAATCGAAAGAAATAAAAAATATTTGTGAACATCACAAAACCTTAGAACATATTTCTAAAAATAAAAACTGTACAGTCTTTATTCTTCAACAATGCAACCAAAGCAGACATTAAAAACACAAGTTTAAGCAAAAATAAAAACAAATCCCCTTCCCCAGGAATTATTAAAATATTAACTCACACAATTGCTGAAGCAAAGAGGGAAATGCAAACTATACCTACAGATTACTTGTGAAATAATAAAAGAATATCATGTAATAAGACTTACAGGATACTGCTAAATTACACTTAGAGACAAAATTCAGTCTAAAATCTTTTTGTCACAAAACAAAAACTAGGCCAGGCACAGTGGCTCACACCTGTAATCCTAGCACTTTGGGAGGCTGAGGTGGGAGGATCACTTGAGACCAGCCTGGGCAACGAAGCAAGACCCCTTCTCTAAAAAAAAAAAAATAACAATAATAATTAAATAAATATACTAGGCTTTTAAATCATTTAAGTTTGAGAAAGTCAGCAGTAAAAATTTAAGGAAACCAGGAGAAAAATAAATACAAAGGCAATGATTAATAAACTATTTAAATGTTAATGACCAGAATGGGTAAAAAATACATATATATATATATATATATATGTATAGAATTGGTCCCAAACTGAGGAATAAGATAGAAAGTATGAATAGCACATGGCAAAAGGCTCATCTCTCCTGGGAAAACAATATTGAGTACATAATCTACACTGAAAGTTGTTGAAATAACTCTTACAAACAAAGGGCAGCATAATTTTATGATCTCAACTTATAAAAGTTACTCACCATTGGATTTAAGAAATAAAAGAAGCTATAGATTCATTTTTAAAAGAGTTAAGAGTATGAATTTTGCCATGGTATAATTTTAGCAATATCATTTTTTAATGTTCATGTTTCAACAATTCTATTTTACCACTGAACACTTACTTTATTTAACTAGATTGCATTTAACCTTACATCCTGTCTACGGGGTATATCCGGCTCTCAGGACCTCTATGGAGCAAAGTCTCTGCACAGCCGGACAACTACTTACCACTGTCCCCCCCCCAAAAATAACCACCACCAGGAAATCTGATGACATTACTCAGTGAGCGTACGTCAGCAGTGGGTCCTCGAACAGTAAACAACTTCCCAACTGTTCTGGATAAAGGGACTGGAACTACTGAAAATCTTGTATCCATCCTTTCTTTGTGTATGAAAATCAGAACCAAATTGAGCTAATGCTTCAAGTCACAGCCCTCTTAATGATAATTTATTTTTCACATTAATATTTAGAAGGAAATATTCATTTTCAAATCAATTTTAATAACACAGCTTTGATTTAATCTTTCAGCTTTAAAAGCAACTGACATTTTCAGGTAATATAGAAACAACACTATGTTCAAAGGCTGATACCAGTAATTATACAAGTTGCTGAGTTTAATCCTTTGGATTTTTAAATATTTGTGAATTTATTAAGATTTGTTGTTTTAAAAAGATTGTAAAATTAGGATATCAGATAATAGGATGATGTCTACTTGCATTTTACTATTTTAATTTTTTTGGTAAATATGGTTGACAGATATATGAAATAAATTATTATTAGAAGTTTTCTTTTGTTTGCCTAACTGACCTAACATCATTTAGATGTGATACTAGAAGGCAAAGTTATTATGTTATGAATCTTGATTGTATGTACAAGGTGGGAAAAGAAAGAGAGATATAATTCCAACCTATTTAAAATTTCTACTCCCCCAGATGCTCCCTATCTCTTGTCTGCTTTGTTTTTTATTCTTAACTCTCAATCATGATTTGGTACACTACATATTTTATTATTCATCTTCTTTTTTGTCTGTCCCTCCCACTAGCATGTACTTTTATAATGACAGAGATTCATGTGCTTTATTCACTGCAACACCCAAAACAGTGCCTGGCGCACGGTAAGCAGGCATTCAAAAAATATTTTGGAATGAATGTTTACTCAACGGCTAACTAATTTTTTTGAACCAATCATTTATCTAGAAATTATGCTCATACTAGCTTATTACATATGTGTTATATGTAATACAGCACTTCTAGTTTTCAGAGTAATTTCGTATATACTTTACTTCATTAAGGAACAGAAAGAATCTTATGAAAAGCCTAAAAGTACTAGGAACTATTACAAAAGAATCACATGATCTCTTTTTCCTGTATCCCTTTATTAGAAACAGAAAGTTATGCTGGGATCAACTCACATTAATTGTATGCAAACCCAGGAACTATAATAAAGACATAAATCTGATTTTGGCCTGAGCCGTACTGTCCCTTCAGGTTTTCCTTGTACGGCCAGTAGCCATCTTGTCTCTCTCTCCCTTTCACTCTGGGCAAAGAGAAATAACGTGATTAAAGAAATACAGCCTGGACAAGAGTCAGGAGACACCAGTTCTTAGGTGTGGAAGGGTCTAAATCCACACATTTGTGGACCATCTATTACTATGCTATAAGCAACTAGCTAACCCTGTCCCTTATGCAATAGGAGGGGAAAATGTTAATAACATGATGTGGTTTTAATTGAAAAAGTTGCCTACTATGGGCTAAACACCTTGCATCCAATCATATTTAAATCCAATTTGGTTCTCACCTTGTAAGTAAGGTAAGCTCATTAACTCCACTTTGTTGAAGAAACAGACACTCAGAGCAGTACGGTCAAACAGCTAGTAAGCAGCAATTGCAGGAATGGGACCAAGTTCTGTCCGAATTTAATTCCTATGGTCTTTTCACGCTCCATTAGGACAGGTCTAAAATCACCTGACCCTAACCTATATTTAGCTGAAAAAAGATCAAGAAACTGGAAAGCAGCATTCATCCATTTAACAAATCTTTACTGAGCATACGTTACGTGCAAATGGTTTCCTAGGCATTGAGGATTCCACAGAAAACAAGACAGATACTACCTGTATTTAACAACAGGAAAAGATGAGATGGAGAGAGTCACTACTTTGAATCAGAGTGGAGGAAGCCCTGACTGAGGCAGCAATACCGCAGGTGAGATCTAAATGACAAGAAGGAGCCAACCATGCAAGGGCTGGAAGGAGGAGCACCAGGTGGTGGAAGCAGCTGGTGCACAAGACCACAAGACCTTGTTCCCTTGGTGGGAACGAGGCAGGGGTCACTGGAGGAAACAAAGAGGAAGAGGTCATGAGATGAGGTCACAGCTAGGCAGGAGTCGTACAATGCAGAGCTTTCTAAGCCAGGATAAGAAATTTGGATTTTATTCTAAATTTCATGAAAAGCCATTTGAGGGTTTTATACAAGGAAGTGATATAATCTGATTTTTGTTTATTTTTCCACCAAAAGTATTTTTTTAATTTTACTATGGTAAAAAATACATATAAAATTCACCATCTTAACCATTTCTAATTGCACAGTTCAGTAGCGTTAAGGATATTCACATTGTTGTGCAACCAATCTGCAGAACTTTTTCATCTTGCAAAACAGAAACTCCATACCGATTAAACAACTCCGTTTCCTCCTTCCCCTAGTTCCCAGCAACCACTATTCTATTTTCCATTTTTACAGATTTGACTACTCTAGATACCTCATATAAGTGAAATTATACAGTATTTGTCTTTTTGTGACTGCTTATTTCTCTTAGCATAATGTCCTCAAGATTCGTCCATGTTGTAGCATGTGTCAGAATTTCTTCCCTTTTGAAGGCTGAATAATATGCCCTTATATGGATATATCACATTTTGTTTATCCATTCATCCACTGATGGACATTTGGGTTGCTTCTACCTCTCGGGCTACTGTGAATAATGCTGCAATGAACATGGGTGTGTAACTATCTCTTAGAGATCCTACTTTCAATTCTTTTGAAATATATGTAGTGTAATTGCTGGATCATATACTAACATTCTGTGTTTAATTTTATTTTTCTGTTCTGCTGGCTTCTCAACATATATTTAATTTTTTGAGGAACTGCCACACTGCCTTCTTTGTAGCTGCACCATTTTACATTCCCACCAACAGTGCACAAGGGTTCCATTTTCTCACCTTTGCAAATATATATGATTTTTAAAATGGGCAAAAGAAACAGACATTTCTCCAAAGATGATAAATAAATTGCCCACAAGCATATGAAAAGATGATCAACATCACCAATCATTAGGGAAATGCAAATCAAAATGACAATGAGACATCACTTCACACCCATTTGGATAGCTACTATCAAAAAAGAAAGAAAAGAGAAGAAAAGAACAAGTGTTCGTAATGATTTCTATTTTTTAGAAAGATGTCTTTGGCTGCCTGTTGAGAATGCAATTTGGGAGAGTGAGTAGAGACAAGACTAGCAAGGAAACTTCTACAGCAGTCCAAGCGAGAGAGGATGGTGGGTTGGCCTGGCAGCTGCCATGGAGATGAAAATAGATGGATTTGGGATGTGTTTTGGAGACAAACTGATCAGGACTTTCTGATGGGCAAGACACAAGCAGATCCATTGATTCCTAGGCCAGAGATCTGATATCTGACTTGCAGTTTTACATCAGTGTTGCCTGGAAATTCAGGGTGCTGCCAGGCATCCTAGAAGCTGGTGTGTATCTGCCTGGTCCTTCCCAGATCCACCCACAAGATAGCACCAAGATCTACCCTAAGGCAAAGCTCCTAGCTGCTTTCCCTGCTCCTTCTCCCCTACCCTATATCCATCCCTCACTGTTCTAATCTCTTTTTTCTCCCCTCACCTGTTCCTAGTATTTCTTTCAGTCAATTTAAACACCAAATATTTACTGAAAGCCTTTTACATGTTACTCTATCTGAATGCCAAAATTGAGTGGCATGCTAGGGTGAAACTGTTGAGGTCCTTTTTTCCCCAAATCCATAGTGTTGGGCAAAAAGTGGTGTCTGGATTAAATGAGCTATTTCAAGTGGTTCACAGAGTGCCTGACAACAAGTAAATGCCCAATAAATTCTAAATATCTTCAGTAAGGACTTTCCAAGAAGTTTTGCTATGATATTATAACTAATGTTACATGCATATATACATTATAAGGCATTTTTTAAACTATATTTTTCCAAAGGGCTATTTCTTTCAGAGCACAAAGGTCATAATCCCTATCTAATAAGAACCATTAATTTCATGATACCTTGAAATACTATACAAAGTAGGATCCAGTTCTTCATATATTTGACAGTTTTCCTGAAATGCTAAAATAAAATTACCTGTGAAAGTGAAACTAGTAAGAATCAACCCATAAAAAATGAGAATAGCCAACTGCAGAATAACCCAATCAATCCAAGAGATCCTCTTCAAACATGTCACTGAGATTTGAGAATCCTCAAATCCAATTGTAGAAATCTGGGGTATAACATCATGAAGCCCAATCTAGAATCTACCTCTTCCCTCCACCCTCTCCAAAAAGAGGAAAATGATCACTTGCCTACAGACCTGTCAGAATGAGGAGGATCTACAGGCTGCTCCGGCGGGGAGGGGAGCCAGAAGTTGAGAACTCAACGCTATTTATTCAGTTCCCTCCTGGAGAAAAACTGAATCCAGCAGGCATGGATGACCTGGATATCAAAAAGGAATACTCCCAGCTATCAATTAACGAATTAGTATCCTGCCTCTCTTTTGGATGAGTCTATTTCAGGCATACTTACACTTATCAATCATGTTTATGTAACACACTGTATGCTCAAGAGAGCAGTGAGCCTTGTTCAGAGGTTGCCTGGCTAACTGATCACTACTAGCATCCTGACTGCAAAGGCCAGCCTAGGTTTTACTGGTTTAGCTAATGAACCTTAATGAGATCCAGAGGAGATTACACTGAGAATGACGATCCACACAACAGAATTATCTAGAGCACCCAAATAGTTCCCATAACCAGTATTCTGAAGGTTAGACAGATAGGGGTTTAAACTCTTCCTCCCCCCAAAAAACTATGTGACTTTAGGCAAGTTTCTTCACTTTGCTAAACCTCACCTGGAAAATAATGAATTATGAAGATTAAACGAGCTAACAGATATGCAGCTCTCTGTGCAGTTCAGCGCCTGATAGCACACACCCATTACTAGCGGGAGGGGATCCGCAACCACCCACAAAGCCCCTGCTTTGGTTTTAGAACAAAGATGACTTTCTTGACCTGGTGTGGAGGCTAAACTCATTATCTCAATCATAACTTTTGATAGATATGAAGTTTTGAGCTGAATGCTATTTGATAAAGTTTGCAACAAAGAGTTAATTGCTCATCCCAATCTCCTTCCGGTGTTAAACCATCAGACCCCCTGAATGCAGTCCCCGACCTGAGGTTGTACTATTAAAACTGTCTTAGTCTTCTTTTATGAGGGCTACACAAATATTCTCAGCAATTGGCCTATATTATTTTTTTTAAATAAACAACAATGGCTTCTTTAAAGTTTCTTTTTGGAATATTTTTGATTACTAATTATGTCTAATTCTAAATTTCAAATAATCATCTCAGAAAAATCAAGGAGGAAGGTGTTTTCTTACATCCTAAAGAAAACTGAACTTTGGGTTTCACAAGAGAAACTACAGGAAAGAGAGGAAGTATACAGTGAAAGAATTAACAACATGGATGGAGAATGTGAGAACCCCTGGGGCAGATGAAGGCTTTCCACTTAAGGATGGGGGAATTAGGATAGTGATGGAGGTGAGGCCCCAAGTTTAGACAACCAGTGCCTGCCCCTTCACTGCAAATAGCAGCAATAGCCCAGGCTAGAGGTTTAGGAAACGAAAGCTCTCCTAAAGGAGACTGTCTCTTCCCAGGGCTACATCTTTCTACAGGGTTAAAGGTAAAATCTTGACCCCAAGTTGTCTGGTGTTTTTATAGGAAAAAATTCATATTTATGTATTGTAAATTCAACACATTTTTAACAAAATGATGGGCAGAATGTCCCAAATTACAATCCAAATACTCTTGTTAGAACATCATAGTAGTCATAACTGCATAAGCACTTTGAAAAGCATGGAGTGTCAAGGGGATGTGCGTCTCTGCAGCTGCTGGTGCAGAGGACATCCAGCACCACCCTCCACAGGGCTCGCTCCCTGCCTTCCTTGGGCAGGTCATGAGAATGCAGGCAAAACTGTCCTTATCAGGGCATTCAAAGCACCTGCTTGTTAATAACCACATAATTTGGCAATGAGAAAATGATATTTTAAGCATTTTACATCCTAACATGCTACAGTGTTGTTTATGTATAGTTTTGCTAAGTTTCAGCTATGCTTTAGGAAATAGGTCTGGGGTTGAGTTGACTTGTGATGAATCATAACTTTTCCCATTAAAAATAATAAGAAATGGTTCCTCATGGAAATTTTCACTTACAGCATTTGATGTTCAAGAACCAATTACTGAGGTTAAGCCAAAAATGTCTATACTTGCATTACCCTACAACCCTAGGCCTATTCACAAAGATCTGTAAGGGGACATACGCAAAGATGTCTGTCCCAGGTTCTATGTGGTAGCAGGGGGTGCTGCAGGCATTCTAGGTACATCCTAACTAGGGGGCAATAAAATGATGGATCTTAAAAACAAATGCTATTAATAAATGAAAAAAGAAAGAGAATGAGATCTGTAATACAACAGCATTTACACAAATTAAAAATATTTAAGCACATAACAATACATGTTTTATAAGAACACATAAAAACAAAGTAACATACATTAAACACAGGGACTGGAGAATCAGATAGAAAGAAACAAAACAAAACAGAGGCAGCCTTGAGGCAAACATTTCTTTTTTAATTTACAAATCCATCACCTCGAATACTTACCATTTCTTTGTGGTAAGAACATTTAAAATGCTGTCTTTTAGCTATTTTGAAATA
>RJWJ010033205.1:0-17680 GCA_004363605.1 Indri indri
TATTGTTACAGAGGACTGGGCCCAAGCAAAGTCATGAGGTGAGTGAAGGTTGATGTTGGTGTCTTCTAGTCTAGTTGCAACTTGTGCTTGGTGCTTTAAAAGTTCCTTCTGGCACACACCTAGAATTTCTCTCATTTCAGTCTCCCTTGCTCCTTTTCCCCCACTGCCACACTCACAGAAAAGGACCTAGGCTGCCTTTTATCCTTTAAGGGAGCAAACGCTTAACGATTTAATCTAAAGAACTCATCTAAATGGGAAACTACTAGAAAAATACTGGCAGAAAGGATGTAAACTTTAGGGACTTTGGAAGCATAGCCTATCACCATCAATGATGAATTGGTGGGATGTAAGATTTCATTATGACACAATCTCAGGAAGTCCTAACCAGAGCAATTAGGCAAGAGAACGAAATAAAGGGCATTCAAATTGGAAAGGAGAAAGCCAAATTATCCTCGTTTGCAGGCAACATGACCTTATGCTTGGAAAAACCTAAATGCTGCGCCAAAGAACTGTTAGAACTGATAAACAATTTCGGTAAAGTTGCAGAATACAAAGTAAACATTAAAAATCATTAGCATCTATTTATGTCATGAATAAGAATACTGAATAAGAAATCAAGAAAGCAATCCCATTTACAATAGCTATAAAAATATAAAGTATTTAAAAATAAATTTATCCAAAGAAGTGAAAAATCTGTACAAGGAAAATTATAAAACACTGATGAAAGAAATTGAAGAAGATGCACGCAAAAAATGGAAAGCCCCTGCTCATGAATTGAAGAATTAATGTTATTAAAATGTTAATACTACCCAAAGCAATCTATAGATTCAGTACAATCCATATCAAAATATCAATGACATTCTTCACAGAAACAGAAAAAACAATCCTAAAATTTATTTGGAACCACAAAAGACCCCAAATAGTCAAAGCAATCCTGAGCAAAAAGAACAAAGCCTGGAGGCATAACACTACCTGACTTCAAAATATAATACAAAGCCTTAGTAACCAAAGGAGTATGGTGGCGGCATAAAAGCAGTCACATAGACCAATGGGACAAAATAGAGAACCCAGACATAAATCCATACATTTCCAGCCAACTCATTTTTGATAAAGGTGCCAAGAACATACCATGGGGAAAGGACAATCTCTTCAATAAATGGGCTGGGAAAATGATAACCATATGCAGAAGAATAAAACTAGACCACCATATATCAAAATCAAATCAAAATGGAATAGACTTAAGTGTAAGACCTGAAACTATAAAACTACTATAAGAAAACATTTGGGAAATGCTTACGGATGTTGGTCTAAGCAAAGACTTTTTCGGTAGGAACACAAAAGCACAGACAACAAAAGCAAAAATAGACAAATGGGATTACATCAAGCTAAAAGCTTCTGCACAACAAAGGAAATAATCAACAAAATGAAGAGACAGCCTACAGAATGGTTGCAAATATTTGCAACATAAAAGATAAATGTTTGAGGTGATTGAATATCCCAATTACTCTGATTTGATCATTATGCATTGTATAAATGTATCAAAATAACACATGTATCCCCAAAATATTTACAATTGTTATATATCAAGAAAGCACACAACCACAGATAATTCTCGGTTATTAGTCTTTGCAGTTTATAAAAATTGCCAATAATTTATTGTTATCATTTAGTGGTTTCTACTTCCTCCTCTATAAACTTTTACATAAAAAGTTAATTTGGATTTATAGAAAAGAAAAAAGAATAGTAAGTTGTAATATAGAATGAAAAAGAAAGAATGAGAGTTCTTTCAAGATCAAGATACATAATTATCAAAAAAGTATTCCTTGCCACAAACCTAGACTCAGATAATAACAAAAATTAGTATTTTTATGTAAATTAAGCATACTTTCTCAACTTTTCAATAATTTTTACCAAGCCCACAAAACCCATTTGTTCAGAAAAGGAAATATTACATTTCATCTTTAACTCAACTACAAGTCTTTATTTTCCTTTTGTGTTTAAAATAAGAATCCAAGAAAAAAAGTCTATGAAGGTCCTTGACATATGCAATACTTGGCATTTTTAAAGTAGCTTGTAGAATTTCTGAGCTTACTGGGAGAATCAAAACATACCTTAATAGTGAATTCTAAATCGACTTAACAAATAAATCACCAGGATATGTACCTATAATTTGCTGTGCTATTCATGGGAATCAATTTATCTATAGGGTCTGAGGATTTGATGTATTGACATACATGTGTCTGATAAGTAGAAAAAAACTATTTTCACCTAAACAACTGAGAAAAATGTCAATATCTGACCAAGAACAAACAGTAGGGCTTATAAACCCTTGTCTGCCAGTAATGTTTATGTTCTTATACTTTATGGTACCCTAGAAAAAATAAACAGTTGTAGGGAATGTGATAAAAACCACATGCGATGGCTAGAAGCCCTCAATTTCAGAGTTCCATAGTGTTTGTTACTAACTCACAAATATATCAGAAGTTTGACTGACTCTGATTTGAGATCAAAATGTGGAGGAAGAAATGAATGTTTTAGGATGCAGAAACCTGAAAAAAAAAAAGTTCAATGCAAATATAAGTTAATTAAATGTATATCATACCAGAATTAAAAACAAAGTATGGAAAAACTACATTTTTGAATGCAAAATTAATGGGGTTACTTATAGTTAATATGTTAATATGTATGTAACAGCTCATACATATCTAGTACTCACAAACCCAAAAGTAAGAGAAATTCTCATTGGTTTCTTAGGATAAAGCTCTCCTACAGATCTCAGGGAAAATGAAAATAATACCAATCTCATACAGAAGTATAACAATAAAGGGCTGGGTACAGTGGATCGTGCCTATAATCCTAGCACTCTGGGAGGCCAAGGCAGGAAGATTGCTTGAGGTCAGGAGTTTGAGACCAGCCTGAGCTTGAGCAAGACACTGTCTCTACAAAAAAAAAAAAAAAAAAGAGAAAAAGAAAAAGAAAGAAAGAAAAAAGAAACAATCAGGTATTCTGAATTTTGGAAGAGAATATTAGTATATTCTCTGAGTTTTAAAATTTTTTAAAAATGACTACTACCACATATCATTCTGGATAAATGTTGACTTTTTTCAATTTAATCAAATATATACTGAATTATGGTGGTAAGAACAGATTTTTGCCCTTGAAAAAAATTCAGAAATGTGAAACACGATCATTTTTTAGGGATCGAATCAGGCAAAAGGTAATATGCCATCCCTTAGTGTGATATGAACTGAAGCATTTCAGAGTATGTTTACATAAGGTAAGTTATATGAGGGTGGTGCTGTCATACCCCATCTAGTACTGTAAACCATAGACTTCAGGCAAGATACAAGATAAACCAACATGGAATTTGCCTTTTGGATGCAGAGACATTCCCCCTATAAGATCCATGGGAATAGGTACCTGTAAAAATGATCCTTGTTGGACGCATCCTTGTAAATATAGCAAATATAGGATTGCTATAGATTTTTTTTTAATCGCTTCTCGGCCTTTTGGCCAAGATCAAGTGCTGTAGATTTTTACAGATTACCTACTTATTTGGAGAAGAACAGTAATACCTTATTTTATCATTGATTTTTATGTTGCCTTTGATTTTATTTCATTTACATAACAAATATATATACACACATATCTACAGACAAATACAACAAATATACATACACATACATGCATATGTATACATGTCTACATACACACACACACACCCCTATATAATCTTCTCTATGTGAAAGGCACTTCAAAATATTTTACAAATATTAATGCACTTAAGACAAATATGTACACTTAAATAATGTACCACATATAATTACTACCAAAATTTCATCAAAAGAACTTTCATGCTCTGCCCCTGAATATCACCCAGCATGCAGGGTTTTATCAGGAGCATGATTATGACTGACATGGAAAGCTTAATGTAAATCGTGCCCTCTGTCAAGTACTTAATCTCTGGATCAGTTGGAGTCCAGTCAAAAGCCACTCCAGTTATTTTAACAGAAGAATTTAATATAAATAGTTTTTAAGCAAGTCTTAAAATCTGAAAGACATAAAAGAAAACAAAGAATCATGAAAGTAGAAACTGCAGGATGCCGCTACCGCCATTAGGGAAGAAAGAAAAGATGTGGGAATTATTAAAACTTTGATGTTCCATAGAGGAACCCTACAGAGCTCAGACTGCTGCGTACTGCCGGCTGGTGCTGGCATCTCTAAGGGGTACCCTGGCTGTTTAAACTGTTGGGAAAGAGAAACCTGAAATCACTGCTTCCAAGGTGAAGAAATATGGCTAGAGTGATGCTCACAGGAACTGGGAAATAAAAAGAGCAAGACAGCATGAAGCTGGCAGACAGAAGTCTCCGCTTTCTCTTCCAGCCTTCCAGGCTCCCTCTAGTGCCCTTATACAGTTGTCTTGCAAATGGAAAAACGGTTTGCAAAATCCCAGCCCCAGAATCCCAAAGCTGCAAAGAACAGATCTAAGCCTGAGAGACGATACCTTCATAACTGGCATAGTGTCTGTTAAAATAAAGAGGCCTTCCCTTTACTCTAACTCGGGTTTCGTATTAAAATGTAAATCCATGCGCTCTAATCCATTTCTCTGAGAAGAGGCAAGAGCCTCCTTAATATCTTCACTCTAATCAATCCCTGGAAACATCGCAGTATGGTTGACATCGTACTTGGTGCTCTCTCTATCACTTGCACAGCGTATATTATGTTCTTAACAAATATTGGTTGAATGAACGAACGTGTAAAAGTATACTCTCAGCATAACTCTGACTTCTTAATTCGCTTTAAACAATGAATTTTTCATCCCCTTTGATCACTGGTCTAAGATGTAAATATTTATACTGTAAAAACTATAGTGCCAGAGGAATATGAATTCAAAACTTCAGATGGTTTTGTGTTCATTAATACAGTTAATATAGGTTTTGCTTATTTCTCTCAAACTACAGAGAAGCATGAGGAAAGAAATTAAAACTCTCCTCCTTTGATTTCCTCTTAGATTAAGCCCACTTTTCTGAAACCTGAAGGAAGCATCTAGCTACTCTTTGGATTCTCCGTTTGCATAAAAGATATAGATGTGCTATTCAGCCTTCGTGTAAAAGAAATAAGAGATTATCTTCTCTTATTTTGGGCCTCAGTCTCATCAATTCAACCTCAATCTTTCTTGGGTGCCATAGTACCCTCCAAGCATAAGGTGCTCAAATATATGCAATAAATAAGTTATTTTAGAGATAGTCCTATTAAAATATCTTTGAAAAAGTAAGATATATGTTTACAAAATTCATTCACTTTACAGTTACATGTTTTCTA
This sequence comes from Indri indri, assembly GCA_004363605.1. NCBI lineage: Eukaryota > Metazoa > Chordata > Mammalia > Primates > Indriidae > Indri > Indri indri. The sequence continues at coordinate 5,323 of RJWJ010033205.1, forward strand.
TTTATAACATTCAATATGTTATCGCTTAATATTTATTCTTTTCCAAGAGCAGATGATATGCAATTGAATATAAAATAAGAGGAGAGAATTGATTCATTGAAATAATAGTCTTCAAAAACTTTTTTCCCCTCCAGACATTTGAAAGGATGATGTGCAACCCATTTTTTTCTTCATGTCAGTTTTCCAAGTCTTTCTCAAATATATTTGAGGACATTGTTTTATGGACACTTTAGGAGTTGGAATGTTTTAGGAGGAAACGTCTCTAAATATTAGAAAAACAATTCAGGTCTGAAGAACAAGATGTATAAACACATTTTAATGCTTTATATCACCAATATTTAATAACAGTCATCCATTTCATTTACAAAACATATGTTATACTGTTTTTTTCTGACCTAAATTGCATTATTAAGGGATTATGGAGGGGTATATTTATCATTTGTTTATGACTTTCTCTGTGGTTTACCAGAAGCATGAAGCATGCTACTGTACAAGAAAGAGTAATTCTGCTCACCAGGCTGTTTATAAGAATAGGAAGAAATGGGAGGTCAGACTCTTGGTAGTATAATCCCATGGGCAGTCCCTTGATTTTCTGCATACAGTAGATCCACTTTATACAAGGCACTATGCCCTTAGAATTTAAGAAAAATAAAAGTGCAATTTAAAATCTAAATCTAATTCTAAATCAGTGCTGTCCTGTGCAGTGTAAGATTTGATAGCATCCCTGTCCTTTATCTACTAGATGCCAGTTGCATGCCTCTTGCCAAGTTATAACGGCAAAAATGTCTCCTGAGGAGTAAAATTGCCCTCAATTTGAAAACCGCTGTCTTAGATCTTCACTGTTTTCTTTCCATTCTTTTTATTTTTCTTGTCTCCCTGTTTGGGACACATTATAGTATATAGGGTTCAGGTGATCTTTCCAAATAATTTATTAGGTTGCTGATCCTAGAACACTGACCTTGAGTTAATCACAGGGCAAAACCTAGTTTACAATCAATGAGATTGCTCTTGCTGGAAACGATGACTGCATGGTAATTTTAATGATACTAGCCTTTTATATGAGGGTAATTCCAGGTATGGCTTATATTACAAATACCTGATACTCAAATCTGTTTATTCTGAGAATAGTGAACTAAATTATTCAGTAAGGTTTAATGTTGTGAATTTTCACTATAATCTTTTATTTTGATAAAATTAATACTTCATTAATGATGAACTGTGTCTTTTTACTATACCTGATTTAACAATATGATAAGTATTAACATAGCACAGAAAACTGATAGTTAAGACCACTTTCATTACTTTTAAACTGATATCAGAGAGTATATATAGGCTACCCCTTCTTTATATACTTGGTATATGGAATTATACTTTCAGTCATGTTGAATGTAAATTCTTAGAAATTAATTACAAATGTTATCACTGCATAAGATATCAAACATAAGGATATCAGCTATAAGTAGAAAAAATAAATGATTGCAAAAATGACAATGAGAACAACAAAACCCTGCTGTGCTTCGAGAACTGTACTCAGGACAGCTGTCCTCTTCTGAGCTAAAGCCTTATGAGAATAGTACAAGGATCACTGGATACATAAACCTGATCATTTATTAACAACATTTCTAATATTCTAGGTCATCTAAATTATGACCCAAGAAATGAGAAAATAATAAAGTAAAAAGAGATAAGCTCTTATCATGACCAGCAAAAGAAAATTGAATTTAGGAGAATAAATGAAGAAATTTACTACTGTAATTGTAATTAGTACCATTATATTAAAAAGATACACAATCTTTAGTAACCAAAAGTGCAATAATCCTCATATAAATAGGTAACAGTTGATGATCACAACTGTTACTCAACCTTGAAAATGGAACCTTTAGATCTTTTATTTTGTCAATGTATAAGACAGAACAAATTTGAACTCTAAAAGCAATATATTTGTTGTAGTTAACAAACACTTGAGGTTTCTAGTGGAAAAGAAATAAAAATAAATTTTGTGATAGTGCTAACCTAAATAAGTGTGTGTAAATTATTTGTTTCTTGTTTTTAATGTCTTTCTTTATAATCAAACCTTTTTAAAGAAAGGGCTATAACTTTGAATGAGTAACCTGACTTATAAATCAGGAAAAAGCGGTGGACAAGATGTAGCTGGAATTCATCAAGGCATAAGACCAGACAGCACATGGTACACTGTCAGAGTATTTTCAAAATATATTAATCATTTATACACACACACACACACACACACACACACATATACGTCATGATACATTTGCCCAAATCTACAAAATGTACAAAAAGAGTAAACCCCAATGTAAACTATGGTCTTTTGGTGATAATGATGTGTCAATGCAGGTTCATCAATTGTAACAAATGTACTACGCTGGTAGGGGATGTTGATAATGGGAGTCGCTATTATGTGTGTAGGACAGGGGATATATGAGAAATCTCTATACCTTCCTCTCAAGTTTGCTGTGAACATAAAACTGTTTGGAAAAGATAGTCTTGAAAAAGATAATCTTTAAAAATATGTATTAATACATTTGTATTAGTAACTTTTGAAATCTTTGTAACTGAAGAGTCTGGTTAATTCAAATTGATGATAATTTAGAGGCAATTATTAAATGTTACATGACAGGACACCATAACTAACTTTGGCTTATTTAACATTTATATCAATAACTTAGATGAGGCGAATGCTTGGGGGCATGCTTTACAAATATGCCAACATTATGAAGCCAAAATGGACAGCAAATACAGTGATGTCAAAGTCTGAATTCAAAAGGATAGTAGAAAATATAAAATAATTGATACTGATTGATCAACACTTACGTACATACATGGTAGTAACTTCATCAGATATTGGGCAGGAGAGGGGGGCTGGGTATATTCACACCTAATAGATGTGGTGTGCAGTCTGGGGGATGGGCACACTTGTAGCTTTGACATGGGCAGGACAAAGGCAATATATGTAACCTAAACATTTGTACACCCATAATATTCTGAAATTTAAAAAAAAGGAAAAAAAATCTAACGATATGAAATTTGACAGGGATTATTAAGGCCCTGAACTCTAATCCAAAGACTCAACTTGGATCAAAGAAGAATGGAGAAAATTAATTTAGAGGCAGCATGTATGAGAAACATAGGATTAGTTGACTACAGATTCAATATATGACTTAGTTTGCCAAAGAATTAATGTGATGTTAAGGCATATTCCTTAACTTCTATTTTTCTTGATATTCTGATATCTAGAATGACATTGGTGGTAATATTTCTTTACTTGGAATTGGTTAGACCTTCCCAGGATAATTTTAAAAGTTAGGAGAATGGTAAAGGGAACTTCACATCATGTCTTTTGAGCAATGGTTGAGGAAACCCATAATGCCTGGAAAAATACAATTGCTACCCTCAGATATTTGAGGAGACATTATGTGGAAAAGAAATTAGATTTAATCTATAGAGGTAACTCCAAAAGTTAGGCCCACTAGCCACAAGTTATTCCACCTAATTACAGTCTAATTTCTTATTCAATAGCCTATAAGCCTAGACTTCTCAAACAAGTGAAAATCTAGACTTAAACACTAACAGGAAATTGGTATAACCGTTCTACTTTTAGTCACCTTAAAAGTGTTGTCACCTTGTAGAGAAAACCTTTAGGCATGTGTTGGAATGGTTTACTGTATTTATTAAACTTTCTATCTTAAACTCTATGCACAAGAATCTGTTATAGACGAAACTGTATTAACTCAATGCAAATATCAGTTCCCGCCCTGATATAGCATGCATACCTTAAAACTTTTGAGTCTCACAGTTGTTAAGAATGCACTATTGATGAATCAAATAACAGATTTTGGTGGAGATAAGGCTGAAGTTTTTTCTTGCCTTTTTATTTTCATTTTAACCTTAATATCATATAATTTTGGAAGGAATAGATAGATTCCCTTTCTCTTTGATGGTAGAATAACACCATTCTCTCAAAAACATATGACATTGTTTTGTTAGGGAACACCCCTATAAGAAAACTCATATTGCTATTTTAATACAGATACCGAGAAGAGGTATAAGCTAACTATTCCAGATTAATGCCATCATTGCAGGTAGACACATCGCAGCTTTTAACTGCTTTATAGCTGATAACTGTTTATGACAAATCTTACTGTCACCTACCTCTACATTTAGAAAGTAGTTTATCTTTTTTTAATTTATTGTGGTAAAGGCACAACATAAGATCTATCCTCTTAACAAATTTTAGGTGTACACTATGTTATTGGTGACTCTAGGTAAGTGTTGTACAGCACAAATCTCTAGAGCTTATTCATCTTACTTAGCCAAAATATTATGCCTATTACGCCATTTCTCCCTTCCCCCAATTCCTGGTAATAACCATTCCTGTCTTTAATGCTATTTGACTATTTTAAAAGGAATTCTATCATCTTCCTCCCTTTTCTCTCTAACAATAAAGCTTTCACGGTTTGTTTTTATTTGGGAGAGGAGTATTTTCTTTTTTCCTGATTTTTCATATTCTGTGATTGGATGTGAGGGCGAGCTGGCTGCAACATCTGTCGCTCCATTGATCAGCAGGGTTGATTAGGTTGATCTGGCTCAAGGCACCGTGTGTGTCCCTCCCAAAGCTACATGGTTGTCGAAGAGAGGATAACCTTCCCCAAGACAGAGGAGGACCATTCTTTGGTCAAGGGTAGACAAGTAGGTGCACTCCCCTTCTAGAACCTCCAAACAAGCTCTCATATTCTGTGATATTCACTTATAGCTGTGGTCCTCAACCCCTGGGCTGTGGGGTACCAGTAGTGGTCCGGGACCTGTTAGGGACTGGGCCACAGAGCTCCGCCTCCCTGCCCATCTGTGGAAAAATTGTCTTCCATGAAAGTTAGGAAAGGGGTAGGGGCTGCACAGCAGGAGGTGGGCAGCAAGAGAGTGAAGTTTCATCTGTATTTACAGCTTCTCCCCATTGCTCGTATCACTGCCTGAGCTTCCCCCACCACCACCAGCCCCTCCGTGGAAAAATTGTCCTCCCTGAAACCAGTCCCTGGTGCCAAAAATGTTGGGGACTGATGACTTATAGGACTAAATTACAAGTTCTGTTAAAGAAAAGATGAATTAACTTTATCAATTCGTCTTTGTCTTTCTCATGATGTTTTGCAAAAGGTAAGTATTCAAGATATATATTTACTAAGTAGAGATTTAATTTAAATAATTGGTAACAAGAAGAATGTTTAAAGTATAATTTTAGATGGAAACTCAAGTTTTATTCCCCAAAGAACAATTTATTATCCCATAAAACTGATAAAATGAGAAGAAACAAATTTCTCAAATCCCAAAACAGGTGAATCTTTTGGTTTCATAGGATGAATGGACTCAAGAAACTAATCAGATGATATCTGTCAAAAGTTAACCATTTATCTGGTGAACATTCAACTCTCCTTAGGGCTACCTTAATTTTATTTTGTGAAGGCTTCTAGGCTGAGAACAGGAAAGGGAAATTCTAAATTACTTTAGTTAGCTAGGCCCCGTCAATGCTGAGCAGTTCTTCCTGCTATAGCTGTTACCAAATGGTTTATACATGGAGCTTCAAAAGAGATTTATTTTTCATCTGGAGCTTAGAGAAATATACAATAGAGCAACAAATGACAAATGCCGTAATTGCTTAGGGGTATTTTCATTCCTAATGTGACAGATCAAATCTGGAAGCTTAAAATAAACTAAGCAAGCATTCACTTTGCTAAAAAGCATGAACCAAATAATTGCTTACTTTTTTCAGAGTTCAGTGGAAAGTCAACTGTTAGAACAAAGTGATTCCAGCTTTGTCACTGAACAATAAATGTGCTCAACAAAGCTTCATTGGTTTTCTGTTATTCTTTTCTATGCCACTCTAAATAAAACAAAGATCAACTTCGGGGCACAAGTGGGGTTTTGGCACTAGGTTGCCACTGTTACAGAGAGTAAACTTTTATGTCTACTTCATCTGAAATTTTTCTTACATGACTGTTCACCAGTGAGAAATGCCCTTAAAGGCATGTATTCTAGACATATATCCATCACTTTCAGGTTATAGAACATTGTAAACAACACTCGCCCCTCTGTGCCACACCTGTAGTAAAGCAAGGGTGATGACATTTGTGATCATCTACCTCCCAGGATTTCTGTGTAGACACATCCAATCATGTGAAGGAAACCGGTAAATCAACAAATTGATTGTAAATGTGAATAACCAAATTCCCTATAAATATGTTTGGGAAAAGAGTCATAAGGAAAGAGTAATATTCACTTGAATTCCTGCTGTGCATCCAAATCATGTTCAAATATCACTGAGATAATCATTGCATAGCACTTTCCTACTTCCCTAAATTTCTAGAGAGAATAGCAATCCTATATTAAAATCAAATGGCATCGAAAAATTCAAGTTGTATTACCACCACTTCTGGGGTGGATGTGGTAATGCCTCTGTTGGTGTATTCCTTACCTGCCTGCCCAGTAAAAAGTACAGGATGAAGAATGAAGACAGTAGCAGGAATGGCATAATCACTGTCGGATGTTCTAGTGTAGTGGACAAGTGCAGACAGCCTAAAGCAAGCTTGTCTGAGTGTGAATCTTTGCTCCACTCCTTACTAGCTCTGTGATTTTAGGCAACACACCCACTTTGTGCTGCTTCCTCAATTGGGAAAAAAAAAAAAAATACTACCCTTCTCATGGAGTAGTTATGTGGATTAAATGACTATAGTAAGTACTTTTTTTTTTTTTTTTTTTTAAAGACAGAGTCTCTGTTGCCCTGGGTAGAGTGCCATACCATCAGCCTAGGTCACAGCAACCTCAAACTCCTGGGCTCAAGCCATCCTCCTGCCTTAGCCTCCCAAGTAGCTGGGACTACAGGCACATGCCACCACGCCCAGCTAATTTTTTCCTATTTTTAGTAGAGACAGGGTCTCACTCTTGCTCAGGATGGTCTTGAACACCTGACCTCAAGTTGATTCTTTTGCCTTGGACTCCCAGAGTGCTAGGATTACAGGCATGAGCCACTGCCCCCAGCCCTATAGTAAATACTTTAAGAAAGAAAGAAAATTAAGTATTTTATGATTAGTAGAGTTGCATAAAAATACATTAATTTCTCAAGAAATGTTATAAAATCTTCTTACAGAATAAAATAAGACAAAAATAAATAATGGGATCCATCATACCTAGAATTATGATAGTAAAATTTATGCTTAAGAATCTACATAAAATTCTTTGAATGTATGGTTGGCATATCAGTAAGTGGCTATTTTCTGGGAATTTTCCAGCCGTTTATCATGTTGATGTCCTCTGTTTCAAAGCATATGAATAAATCATTCTTTGAATTTTCACAGTACCTTTCTTTTAAAGTGCTCAAAAAAATTTTCAAACAAAGTCATTTATTCCCTAAACACTGAACATAACAGTATCTACTAGTCCCAAAACCTTAACAGTATTTTTTCTAAATGTCTTTGTTATCTGTATTAATACCATTTGGAGATTTCTGCTTCTAAGTGAAGTCATACATCAGATGGTACGTAAAAATATGAACTAACAATTTCTCGTTATTGCTTTCTACTAGCAAGTAAGGCTGACAAAGCAATTACAATGATCAGAGAATCTGTTAGCTAAAAGAAATGTCCAGGATTTTACCAAAAACCTGTGATTAGTTTTCAAGGAAGCTCATTTGTGACACGATACTAACATGGAGCATTACAGTTAAGAAATCAAATTTCCTGATTATTAGATGAGTACCACATCAAAAATTATGAGTGACCCATTTTTAAAGAAGCAAAAATAGTAAAAACATACTTCACAGAAAAACTCAACTGAAAATGCACAATTTTAAAATTTGATGTTCAGAGAACATCTTTGGCACAGAGTTATACAGCTATGTAACTGTTCTAAGAGAACGTAGCAGAGTGCAAGATCTTTTTTTCTTGCACACACGTGATGACTTGGGCTGAAAGGAAGAGTTTTCTGCAGTTCTAATCAGAGTCATGCTTTGCTTTCACCATGTATGTAATGCATTTTCTTCAGGAATTGAGATATAAACTGAAGTATGAGAGGCCACAGGCTGTGTAACTACCAATCTCTGCTTAGGAGACACCTAATTGGGATCTCTATATCCCATCCTCTTGCTCTCCATGAGCACTGCCAGTTTCTTGGTTTGGATGCTCATTACCTCTCATTTGGACTTTTTCCCCAGTAGTCTTCTAAGCAATGTCTCTGCCTCCGGCAATGCCCTCTTTCATTCCATCTTCCGATCTTCATGAAAATTATCATTCTAAAATGTAAGGTTTTTAATATCAATGATTTAGAAAGAGCTTTTACAGATTGATTAAATAAAAGCAACTCTATAGGATAATAGGCAAATAATATTAATAGGCAATTGACAGATGAGCAATCCAAATGGCCAATGCATATATAAAATGATGCTCAATCCTAGTTGCAGACAGAAAAAAAATCAAATTGAAGGAATGATAACATCAATTTCTCCCTGTGATAAGGGAGAATAATCTGATGATTGAAAAAAACTGAAAAGAACGATAATATCTATAGGCTGCAAGCATACAAGGAAAAGTTACTCTCATACATTTCTGGTACAATGTGAATTACTACAGTCATTTCTAAAAAGAAGTCTGGTAATATCTATTAAAATTAAAAATAAATTTATAATTCAACCCATCAGTCCTTTCTTGTGAATTTAGTCTATTAAATACTCCCAATTAATAAAGATTTATTTGTAAGGAAGTTTGTTACACCATAGTTGGCAGTATCACAAACTGAAAAGACATTGCCCATCTAGAGGGAAATGGTTGGATAAATTGTGGTATATTCATACTACAGGATATTATGCAGCAATTAAAAAGACTGAGTTGTCTCTATTTGTCATTTGTCTCTGTACCAGTTGATCTGGAGAGGATTTTTTTTTTTTTTTTTTTGGAGACAGAGTCTCACTGTTGTCACCCTGGGCAGAGTACAGTGGTGTCGTTATAGCTCACAGCATCCACAAACTCCTGGGCACAAGCAATTTTCTTGCCTCAGCCTCCCGAGTAGCTGGCACTACAGGCATGTGCCACGATGCCCGGCTAATTTTTCTATTTTTGGTAGAGATGAGGTCTCTCTCTTGCTCAGGCTGGTCTCGAACTCCTGAGCTCAAGCAATCCCTCCTGCCTTAGGCCTCCAGAGTGCTAGGATTATAGGAGTGAGCCACCGCACCCAGCCAGACCTGGAGAGATTTGCACAAGATATTGTTATGTGGGAAAAGCTAAATGAAGAAAGAAGTATACAAACTCATTTTTCTTAAATGATGGCAAAAATCTTACATATACACAGTAATTAACATGTAACCAAACATTGACATTAGTTACATGAGACTAAGGGAAGACAAAGAGAAAAGAGTGGATAAGTTAAAATAGGAAGAGAGAATTAAAAGTATTTATACGATAAAAATATATGAATCAGTTTACATAAAATGTGTATATATGTGTTGCACATCTGTGGGTATATATAAAGCAATGCATGAAAAGATAGACACCAAAATGTTATTGGTTGTATTTAAAGGTGTTAGGATTTTAGAACATTTCAACTTTATACTTTCTATGCCTTTTATGCTTATACATTTTTGTGTTTCCAATTTTACACTACAAATGTGTATTTATATAATTTAATAAAAGAAACAAATTTATTTGTGAATAAAAATATACATATCGTAACTTTTCCTTTTAAACCTATATAGTTCCCCATGACCTATAGGATCCAACCCATGTAAGTGTAACATAAGGCTTTTTATGATTTGACCCCTGATTATTTTCTCAATTTTATTTCCAATTGCTCTTCAACCATTTTGAATCACAGGCAGTTGTCTGAATAGTTCGTTGTGTTTTTGAGTCATCCTGTCTTTGAACTTTTGCCTTTCTCTAAAATGCATTTTGCATTTAACCTATCGGCCCGTGAGTACCTTCCTATTTATGCTGAAAATTTCAATTTAGGTGTCAAGCCATCTAAGACATCTTCACTAGCATCCACCAGAATAAATTCCCCACTAATTACTCGGCAAGCATTAACTGAGCACCTGTATACCTAGCATTATGTTATTATTTAACAATGATAAGTAATACTGATCCTTATGTTCAAAAATGTGCAGTCTGTTTAAGGCAGATCGTCTAACAAGGCAACAATTACAGCTCAGTTGGGTAAGTATAAAGATAGAAATATGATGTGAGCTGAGGGAGAGAAAAAAGGGATCTACATCAATGAAGGAAGGCAAGGAGAGCCTCACAGCATGGGTAAAATTAGAGTTAAAGGTCTTGAAGACCTTTGACAAGTGGAACTCAGTGCTTCCAAAAGTGACTTCACTCTTCCAGCAGAGGAGATCACTTGTAAGGAAGCAGGGTGCAAACAGCTGTGTTTGGAGACCTCGGTGGTACTCTACATCTTGGATAACATCCATCAACAGACTGGCTCATGTTGTTTGTTTTTCTCCCATCAGACATGAACACCTTGACAAAACCTGTGTCTTACTTTTTACTGGGCAATCTCTCAGCAGCTGGCACCATGCCTGACACAGAATGGGTGTTCTATAGCTATGGTGCCCTGAATTGCACTGAATCCTGCCCCTTTAGTTCACCTCATAAAGATCCTCACTCAGCCTTGTCATTTATAATAGAGGGAATTTTCTAACTACTTTTATTCATTTTCATTCAAAGCAAGGTCTTGAGCCCTTTGTGGAATTTTGTTGATTCGAAGCACAGCAGATTTCTTTCAGTACTTCATCTATATTCCATTTGGTGTGCAGTTTTAATTTCATTATTATAATATCTGTCTTTTATCTTTTATTCAAAAGAGAAAGCAAAGTGTCTGCAGACATCAGTGGATCCCAGAAATAACTGAAATGTTTTTTTTTTTTTTTTGAAACAAGGGAGACCAGAAGCTTTTATCCCTTCCTCCCGTTAAGGGGGCAGAAGCTCCTCTCAAGTTCTTAAGAGACTATTTCTATCCTGGCTTTTATTTTTTAACTTTTTATCTTATTCAAATTAATTTTATGCTTGGCAAAGAAATACCTGTGTATGGCTTTAAAATTATTTTATGGTGTGAAAAGACAAAGTTGGTGGAGTTCCTTGCCCCACTCCATCACATATCACCCCGTTCCTCAATCTTGAGGGGCATTTCTGGTATTTGCATCTAACTTTCCAAATAATATGCTTACATCACTAGTTCTTTTATTCATTTTAGACATTCATCTATTGGCTTTTACTATACTATCTGTAACATTTTATTTCGGCATAGAACGAGATGTGCGTGTTGGTTTAATTATATCCTGTGTGTGATCACTTACTCTAATCACACTGTAGACACAGCCAGCTAATCAGGAAACCTAGCCTCCAGAGTCTGTCACTACAAATGCCTGTCTTTGTAGTTCTTACATCACAGGATTTAATAATTAGCATAATGAATATAAGAAATGTCTTTCCAGAGGTAAATTAGTGGCTTGTAAATGGAATTTGCGTGAGCTCTCATTGGCAAAATTGGCAGTATTTAAGGTGTGTGGACTGGCTGAAATGTTTTAGAGATTTTCCCACCCCTTACATGAAAATGGTCTAGAAAAGGCTGTCCTTTACAGCCTTACCATTAATCCTAGGCTTAATCCCTAGAGGATCTCATGAACAAACTAATTTGAAAGGATTCTGGTTGGCAATTGCCAATTATAAGGTTAACTGAATCTTGCCTTGAACACATTTTCTTATTTGTCTCTGATAAATTTTCATGTGAGTTATGGTCAGAACATCTAAAACAATGAGAATGAGACTTCCTGAATCACATGACCGTTTATGTATCTGCTTGCTGACAAATTTTTATGTAACAGGTGAAATTGTATGTGACATGATGTGTTCTGCCTTGCCTTCTTCATTAAAGGTTGGTCTGAAAATATTGAATAGTAGATAAGCATCACTCACGTCAGTCTTCTTTGGAGGCTTCTGTTATTAACTATAAATAATCTAAGGGTCCATATGGAACTATATTGGCTTAGTTAGTTTGCAGCAAATATTTATTATACTAAGTTATTCAGCCCCCTTACACATTTTATCCCTTACCCCATCTTTCCTACAAAGTAACAATTTTTGGTTAAATTATTATTTAATGTTTTCATTATTATGATTACAAAATTATTGTTCATGAGGCAATTAGTGTATTGTGATTGTTCCTTTTACTGATCAATTTTTCATTTTCTTCTGTTATAAATGCCTACATTTTTTATTTTCTCTCTTATTTCTATGATACCCTTCAACTGTCTCTTAATAAAATTTTAAACTTAATAAAATTTTAAATTTTATTTAAATTTTAA
>RJWJ010033206.1:0-18034 GCA_004363605.1 Indri indri
GGGAGGGGGAGGAGGGAGGAGCTGGGACTGGCCAGGCTCTTCCCATGACTCAACCCTCAGTTTGTACCAGAGCCCGAGGGGCGGGGCGGAGCAGTTTCGTCCCCCGGGGCCCTTTCTTTTTGGAGAAAGTTCTGAGCTGTGGGCAGGGGGCCAGCCAGGGAAGGAGCTCCCCGCCTGCAGACTCCGCAGGGGTCCCTGGGCCTCAGCTGTTGGTGATCTTGGGAGCGTGGGGCGCTGTGGGCAGACTCAGGGCCAGGCCGGGCCCCGCAGCCCTATTCAGAGCCCCGTCCATGAGAGTGGCCTCCTGACAGGGTCCCTGCAGGGCCCAGCACCCCCCAGCCGGCCCCGGCCTGGAGGCTGAGTCTCCTCCTGCCCACCCCTCCCCCATACCCCTCCTCCAAAAGCCCCCTGATTGTGGCAGGTCTGGCAGCTTTCTCAGCGCATGCACCCCAGCCCACATGACACCTGGGGTCCCCCGTGGGCACTGCCTTCGCTGTCTCCCTGGGCTCCCAGGAAGCAGCAGGGGTGGGCCGTCGAGCTCCGAGTGACCCAGCCCCAGGCCCGGTGCAGCCCAGGCTCTGTGGGCAGCTGAGCGGACCTGGACCCTGGGGCCTGGAAATGTCTGAGCGGGGTCCCTCCTTCTCAGGACTCAGGAGACCACGCCCAGAGCCATCTGCTGTCTTTTCTGGGCCCAAAGTTGGGCTGTATGTTCAGAACAGTCCAGGGACTCCAGCAACAGGCAGCAGGCAGGTGGGTCAGAGCCCTGAGTCTCCACCCATGGCCTGCACCACACTGCCCAGCCTGCGGGCATCTCTGGATGGACACACCAGGTCTGCCCCACGGCCAGTCCTGCAGCCCTCAAAGCCCACACCAGCCAGGCCTTACCAGCTCACCTGCTCAGGAGGCCTGGTACTTGTCTGGGGACTTGCCTGGGCAACACACTCCCTGGCCTCTGTGCATCTCTGGGGCGCTGGCTCTCCTGCCCCGGCCTTGTGCGCGGCACGGGCTCCTGAGAGGGGACCTCTGGGGTGCCGAGCAGACAGGCCCTGAGCACAGTCCCGGCCACAACTGGGGGCTGCTATACTTGCAGCCGGGACCAGGGAGGCCACCCGGCACCTGGCAGAAGTGCTTGCCAGGCAGCTACCCAGCAGGTGTGCACCAAGCTGGCCCTGCACCCACATTCCGTCAGCATATCTCAGACACAGGTCAGTCAGCAAACCTTCCGGAGCCTCTCATGTTGGGGCTGGGGCCCAGCAGGGACAGGCCCTGCCCCAGAGGCCATAGACAGTCGGTGTGTCAGCAGGCTCTGTGGTCAGGGCTGGGGTGAGAGGCTGAGGGGCTGTGGGATGGTGCCCTGGAGGACGCCAAGGCTGAGGAGTTGCTCAGGGACAAACGGGGAGAGGTCACTTCAGCAGAGGACAAGGCTGGGGACGATAGACCAGCGAGGTCACCTGACACCAGGGTGCCTGGCATAAGGAGAGATGCCCATCACCTGCAGGAGACCCCAGCCAGCCCACTCGTGGGCACAGGCAGCTGCATGCACACCTGGCCTGGGAGACAGCTGCTCTGCACGGCGGAGGGGAAGTGAGGCAGACTCTACACCTGGGGTCCCCTAAACCCCTGGCTGCAGTCCGGTACTGGGCTGTGGCCTGTTGGGAACTGGGCCGCAGAGCAGGAGGTGAGTGGTAGAGAGTGAGTGAAGCTTCATCTGTACTTACAGCTGCTCCCCATCCCCCCCAGTCCCTGGTGCCAAAAAGGTTGGGGACCACTGCTCTACACCCCGCCTGCCCCTCCCTGGGCCTCTCCGCCCTCAGAGCGTGGGTGAAGCCCTCCAAGGTCAGTCTGAATCCAGCCCAGGGAGGAACAGCGTGGCAGGGGGCAGGCGGCACCATCCCCAGCCCTGTCGTGTACACAGACAGCCCACCACAGCCTTCAGGGACCCCGCCTGCCCTAGTGGACAACAGCAGCTGAGGAGCAAGGCCTGCATCTGGCCTGGCTGTGAGCCAGTCTCATCACGACACCTCTGAGCCTCAACTTCCCTCCCAAGAAGTGGGGAGCATCACGCTACCTGCCCCCCAGTGGGGCTGGGTCATGGGAGAGCATATGCCGAGATGAACCCTGCAGGAAGTAAGGGGGCCGGTGGCCCAGGATGGGAGGCCAAGCCCCAGCTGCAGCTCAGACTCTCCTGGGAGCTCTGAACACACTGACCCCTCCACACACCCACAGACCAAGTCTCTCTGGGGCAGGAGAAGGACCTCGTCTGTTTTAAGGTCGCCTGGGTTGTTACAAGGCATGACGTCTGTCCTGCTGCCGCCCAGCGCCTGGGGCCGGGTATACACCAGGAGCTCCAACAGCAGCGCTTGCCTGTTGATTTACGTAGAGGTGTGTTCTGCTCTTAGAAGTGCTGGCATTTGCCCCATAAGAGGGGCTGGGGTGGGTCAAAGTCAGCGGGGCACCCCAGTATCTCCAGAGGCATGAGAGACGGGAGCAGGCCAGATTCAGCTTGGCTGGGGCGCAGAGCCTAGGGGGCTTCTTCCCATCAGCACCTGCAGGTGGCCCCTGGAGAACTGGCCGCAGGACCCCCTGGCCCTCTCCTCTGTACACCAGGCCTGCAGCCTCACCCCTCTGTTTCCAGGTTCCCCAGCCAGTGTGGGAGCAGCTGCTTTATTTGGTGGCCCGCCCTGCCCTGGGGTGTACCTTGGGAATCCCATCCTGGCTTCCACCATAGGCTAGGACAGGAAGCCCAAAGTGACTTCCCCCTGGGGAGGCCTCACTGCACTGCACCCCTCATTCAGCTTCCTGGGGTCCCGGCCCTCACTCTCCCATCGTGTCTCCAGAGCAGCTGTGTGTCTGAGTATTCCTGCCCTCCCATGTTCCTCTCAGGGCCCCCAACGCCCACTGCCCAGGGCTGCCCACCTGACCCATGGGAGAAGGTCCCCAGGCCCCAGGCCATCAGGACCCCCAAGCTCCCCCACAACCCCTATGGCCTGGTGAAAAGGAATAGGGACACCAGACATCTCCTGCCTAATTTGTGAATGAAAAAGCTTCACACCCACTTGCCAGGGCCCATCCTCAGCCCAGCTGTCCACAGGGCACTCCAGCCACAGGTGGTGCAGGAGTGAGAGGCCTGTGCCTCCCTCATGCCTGTGTGCCCAGCACCACATCTGTAACGTGGGCTGAGTGTGCCCAGCTCTGGGTGTGCTGACGGCAGCCACCGAGCGGGCCACTCTCCTCCCTGCTGGCAGAGGCCAGAGCTGCTGTCGGCTCCTGGGGCAGACCTGGGGAGACTCCCAGTCCGCGCCTTCCCACACCCCAGGCAGAGGGCTGAGAACTTGCTTCCAAGCCAGGGCTGCAGACCTGCCAATGGAGGCACACAGGTGGTGGCGCCCCAGGGAGCCCCCAAGGCCTTCGGGCCGCTGTCCTCCTCCCTGGAGCAGAGGGGGACATGGTGTGCAGCCTGGGAACTGCCCAGCCCCACTCTTGCCTTCTATGGAAAATCTGCTCCTCCAGGCTGTGGCTGCCGTTACATAAACATCTCCGCTGCCTCCAGGCGCCTCCTCTCCTGGGCACTGACCCCGAGAGGTTACAGCTCTGAGAAGGGAGGCCAAGCTTCAGGGAGGCAGGCGAGGGAACCTCCCAGCACAGCTGCCGGGGGCCTGGACAGGCTGCCTGCACCGGCGGTCCGACAGAGCACACCACTCCTGGCGACAGGTGTGCCAAGAAAGGCAGGCTGGGGTCACATGGGAAGTCTGCCCCTCTTTCTGCGCCTCCATCGCCAGCCTCTACGACCTTTGGAACCTCTCCTGCCCCCCAGGCCCCTCCAATCGCTCCCTCAGTCTCTGCCTTTAGGGCTCCCCTCAGGCACCACCTTCCCACTCTGGGAGAGCCCTCAGGACGTGCGCCTCCTGTCACAGCTCTCACTGTCGGGGTTGGGTTGGAGAGGGGCACTGTCTGCCCCTGGCACAAGGCCGTGAACTTTGGCTGCGCAGGAACTACGGCGTGCATTTTGGACGCCCAGCGCTAAAGCGGTCTTGGCACAGGATGCCCATGTCTGGCGTCGCGGTGGAGAAATAAATCAGCCGGAAGGAACACGTGGGAGGGGCTGCGCCTGCGCTAGCGGCGGGTCCGCCCGACCCGCGTGCGCTTTCTGGGGCCACCTTAGGCAGCAGCGCCAGGGGCAGGAGGAGTACAGTGACCACGGGGCGTCTGGGCGGGGGTCCCTCCTGGGGAAGCGAGTGCAAATCCGTCGGCCAGGCACTGGCCCAGGCTGTTCCCTCCGGGCGCCCCGAGCTCGCTCTCCAGAGGCAGCGGCTGCGGCGCCACCAACTCTCACGGTCAAGTGCTTCGTCAGTCGTGGCCAGGGGTATCTGGCCTCTATTCCACCAGCGCTTAAAGCCGAGGGCACGGGGCTCCGGGGACTGAGGCTGCTGGGTTCCGGAGCAGCCGCTGCCGCTCAGAGTGCGACTGCTCCGCCCCGGCCCGGGTCCCCCAAACTTGGCATCAGCTGCTCCTCCCACCTCGCCGGGTCCAGCGTCCCGCCGGACACGGCTCCCGCGGCCTCGCCTTCCCCAGCCGCCCCGGCCTCTTTTGCTATTGAGATGCAAATTTCCGTCGCCAATTGTCGCTAAGCGCGGCGACGGCTAGAGCCAGATCCTTCCGCAGCTCCGTCTCAAACTTTCGGTCTCTGAAAACTTTCGAGCGAGAAGTAGTCCCCAGGCGCCCGCCCCGAACCCCACTCCGCCCGCCGTGCCCCTCAGTCCCGGGGGGCCGTCCCCGGACGCACGCCCCGCCCGGCGGAGGCGCAGGTCCCGGCCGGGCTCGCGGAGGGGCGAGGGGTGCGGAGGGATCGGCGGGGGCGGGGCCCGGGCCGGGCGGGCGTCGGGGGCGGAGCGCACCCCGGCCCTGCGCCTCAGTAGTGCGGTGGCCGCGGGAGGGAGCGCTGGGGCGCGGGCGCGGGCGCGGGCGCGAGCGCAGCGAAGGCACGAACGGGCGCCCAGCCGGGCACGGGGGACCGCGAGAGCCCAGCGCCGCCCCGGCCGGGACAGAAAGGGCAGCAGCGGGCCGCCGCCGCCGCCGCGGGACCGTCCGGCGCGCGCGTGTGCGCCCACCCCGCCGGCCCAGCGCAGGAGGCCGCCCGGGCGCAGCGGGCAGCCGGCGGGCAGGCATGCCGCGTCTCCTGGCGCCCCTGCTCTGCCTGGCGCTGCTGCCCGCGCTCGACGCACGAGGTAGGCGCCGCTCCCCCGCGAGCCGCAACTTCCCGCGCTCTTGGAAACTTTGGCGGTGCTCTGTGCGCGCTCCGGGTGGCTGGGAGCGGGGAGACCCGGCGGCCGGGGTGGGGAGGGAGGAGCCGGCGGCCGGCGGCGAGGGGGAGCTGGAGTCCCGGGGATGGGAGGACGGGCCCTCTTTCTCGGTCCTCCCCGTTGGGGCGCGTTCGCGCCCCCCGCGCCCGAAGCCGGATTTGAAGCCCGGCGTGGGGTGCTGGGGACCCCGGAGGCCCAACCCTGGGCTCGTCCTTCACCAGCCGCGCGTGGGGCTTGCTGCCGGGACGGGCGGGCGGGCGGGCTGCCTACTATTTTTCGATTTGAGTCGAGTCGGCTTGGGTTTCCTGTTGCTCCTCAGGGCCATTTATCTTCTTTCTTCTTCGCCTCTGGCCCGCCCTGGGTGCGGATGTTGGGGCGCGAAGTGTGGGCTCTGGGGCGCCGCGTTCGCCTTTACTGACCCACACGGCCCGGGCTGCGGGGCTGCAGCGCGAGGCGAAGCTGGGCGAGGGGCGCGGACGGCTGGCCGCCCCGGTACCGGTGTCCCCCAGCTTGGCGGTGTAGACGGTTCGGGGAGGGTGCGGGGAAACTCGCTGCGCCTGGCAGGACTGACTTTCACTTTGGTTTGCGGGGTTGAAGTTTGGAAATCTTGCGGGGGCAGAGTGGAAAGGGGGGCACTTATTTCTTTCCCCACTTGTCATCGAGGGGGTCCCTGGGAATCTAGTGATCAATTCCACTGTTCCCCCAAAAGGTGGAGGTGAGAATTATCTGTCCTCTTCAGAAAGTGGGGTCTGCGTCCCATCTTCCTCCTCCGTCTCCCTCGTCCCACGGAGCCGTGGAAAGCGGGGAAGGGAGAGGCCTGATTAATTGACCTCTTCTCAGAATGGGGTCGAATTCCTTCCAAATGGGGGATCTTCGTCCCCCTCCCCTGGCGGGGTGCTGCCCCTGGAGATGCCTGCCCTCGGGAGCAGGTATTGGGTGTCGCGGAGGCGGGGCCAGGTCCCCAGGGTGCAGTCTTGGAGCCACCGGAGGCGCCCTGGCCGACAATGGGCTGCTCTGATTCCTGAGCGGGCGCTTTGTTGGCGGGCGGGGTAGCGGGCAGAGCAGCTGTCGCATTTTCCCACGACCAGGGGAGCTGAGTGTGGTCACTCCGTCTAGCGCAACCCCCTGGTAGGACGTGTTTGAACAGAGAGACCATCGTGATGGCTGGATGGGGGCCCCAGCCCTGCCAGGGTGTCTGGGGGTGTGGGGGTGCAAAGTTTGGGAGAGCAGCCTGAGTCGCCTCTGCTTTGCTCCGCTGCTGTCCAGGTGGCACATAAGGCCGCCTCCCCACTTTGAGCATGACCTGTTCACCCCCCACCTAGCCTGTTCCCTGTTCCAGGTTTCCGACTACAGAGCTCTGGGCAGAACGTTGAAGTCTGTGGGTTTCTCGCCAGGCTTCCTGTGGCCCCTGCCCCCAGCAGCCCCCGGCGCGGAGTGCGGTGCCTCCGAGTTGGGAGGCAGATGGTGCCCCTCCGTTGGGGGCTGGTGGTGGATCCCGCGCCCAGGGTAGTGAGGGCTCCGGTGCAGGCGGGGCTGACCTCTCTTCTCGTGCCCTTCCCCAGGCCCGCGATGCTCCCAGCCTGGTGAGACCTGCTTGAATGGCGGGAAGTGTGAAGTGGTCAACGGCACCGAGGCCTGCATGTGAGTACCGCCCCTGTGGGGACCCGTTGCCCCCCTGCCTTCTGCAGCAGGCCGGCAAGGGACAGAACACTAGGCCATTGTCTTCTGGAGATGGCCCAGAAGGCTGGGCACGGTCACGTGCTGACTTTTATTGGACAAAGTCTGGCAATTACTTAATCACCAGCAATTATGCGTGTGTGGAGCTGGGCTGGCTGCCGGCAGTTCCAGCACGCCTTCGTGGGCCACTCAGGCTACTGGGGCACTAGGTGGCAGTCCCCAGTACCCCACTTCTTCCCAATGTCCCTGAGAAATAGCTGACCTGCCAAGGGTGCTCTGGGCCGTACTCAGGCCCAGCCCCCACCACTTTGCCAACCTGGGAGCACCTGCTTTGGGCAGGTGAACATCTCCTGGGCAGGTGATTCCTCCTCTGGGCAGGTGAGCCTCTCAGCAGGGAACTGACCCACCCTTTGGGCTCTTTGCTTGCCCCAGCTCACCCCTCCCTTGCCTCAGGGTGAGGTTGGCAAGAGAAGTTGGAGCTGGCCTTGTGGGTGCCCGTCTCCCCGGGTTCTGAGGATATGAGAGTTTCCATCCTGGCACCTGCAAACTCACCTCCTGACTCTATGGCCTTTCAAGCCTCTGGCCTTGATCCAAGGCTGAAGGGTGGGCACAGGGGAGGCTGGGAAATCCTGTTGGAATCTGCTCCCTGCCCACCCGCGAGTCCCCATCAGCCGGGGAGCGGGAGCGTTTCTGCTGTGGCCGGTGCCCTTCAACTTGAGTTCATTCCTGATGGGAATGATGAGGGTGTTCGGGGGCTGGAGGGGGAGGACCCTGGAGGCTGCGCTCCCTCGCCTGCTGACTGCAGATGAAGCGGTGGCTCCCTGGCCAGGCCACCCCTCATTCCAACTGCCAAGGACCCGTCCCCTTGACAACCCCCGCCCGCTCCTGCCTCCGCTGAGGGCCGGCCTGTGGCAGGCAGCCCCCCTTCCCTGGCCCCCACCCACCCCAAACTGAAGCCAATTAAGCAGGTCTGTGAGCAGTTTAATGGACAAAGCCGATTGTGTCTTTGTCAGATGCTAATGAATGCACACTACTTTTTTTTTCCGCTTTTTGGGGGCCCTCTTCTCCCCCTGCAGAAGCCTCACGGACGCTTGATGCCCTAAATCTGACTTCTTTTCATTCAGAGACCGACAGCTGGGATTCAGGGGAAGTGCAGCAACTATTGTTGGGGGAGGCGGATTAATGCCGTGTGATTAATTACACGAGGCTTCCCAGAACGTGTAACCCCCTTCCTCGCACCCACTCGGGGCATGGCCAGAAGCTTCTCACTTCTGCAGAGGACTGAGGAGGGCAGGAGGGGTGCCGTGCTGGAGAAATGGGGGCGTGCAGAGCTACAGCTCTCTTCTGAACCCCGCTGGCTGGCATCAGGGCTGAGACCCTCCGAGGCAACAAAGCGGCGGTGTTGCCGGCTCTCTCCCGCGCCCCAGACCTGGCCTCTTCGCGAGCCGTGTGCAGCCCCAGCCGGGCAGCTGATAAGGGTTTTGGTGCCTAGCCTTGTCTTCTCCACTGGGGCCTGACGCCCCCTCCCTCTTGGCGGGAAGCCTGCCTCAGTTTGGCCTGGCAGGTAGCCGAGCTCGGCCCACAGAGACCCCATTGTGCACACCCTACAAATCCAATTAGAAGATGGAACGGAAGCGCCGTCCTCAGAGGCGCCCACCTCTGGGCAGTGCGGTGCTGGAGGCCAGGGCTGCAGGCAGTCGCAGCTCTGCACAGGCACAGGGCCTGATCACACTGCAGCACAGCGGCGGCGGCGTGACTGCTTCAGGTTCGAGCCTGAGTTCCCTCGCTGGGCTTGGGTGTAAGAGTCCCACCCTGCACACTTCGCCTGGGGGCCCTGCCGTTCCCGGCCACCCTGCTCAGAGGGTCCCAGCAGATCTTCCCAGGAGTCAGCCAGAGCATGGGCTGGAGGTCTGGCTCCCTGGTGGGGAGAGACCCTTGCTCTTGCCTCAGGGGTGTCTGGGCTGCAGGCTTCCGGAGCCCCGCCAGCCTAGGTTTGAACCCCAGCTCTGTGGCACCCAGTCACGACCCTTGGGAAGTTCTTTGACTCGTGGTGGTGGGTGCTGGCTCCTCTGTGGAAGGGGTGTGGGGAATGAGGAGTCACAGTGCCAGGCATGTTAGCCCTGGGTGAATCATCTCTTTCCACCCAGAGGAGAAGGAACCTTTCCTAGAAGACACCGTCAGGTGGTTGCAGGGCTCAGGATTGGAAAAAGTGGTTTTTGTCAGTGCCAGATGTCTTTCCAGGAGGTCAAAGTGTCACTGAGGCCTGGTCAGACTGTGGCCGGCTGGGAAAGGGTTGCCAAACACGCTAGTGGGTGGAGCGTGGCCGGTCTCTGGGCAGCTGTTGTGTGGGCCAGCCATGGTGACTGCCGTAGGAGGTTGGTGGCCCCTCAAGCAGGCCCAGGGTGGTCACCGCGGCCCTCGGCCCCATGCCAGCCTCCTCGCCCGCTCTGTGCTGAGAGGGGTGTACTGAAATGGGCTCCTCTTCTCCCCTTTTTTCTTCAGACGGGATCTTGCTCTGTTGTCCCAGCTAGAGTGCAGTGTTGTCAGCCTAGCTCACTGTAACTTCCAACTCCTGCCTCAGCCTCCCGAGGCGCTGGGACCACAGGTGTGTGCCATCACACCTGGCGAATTTTTCTATTTTTTCTAGAGACAGGATCTTTCTATGTTGCCCAGGTTGGTCTCAAACTCCTGGTCTCCAGCGATCCTCCTGCCTCGCCCTCCCAAAGTGCTGGGATTGCAGGTGTGAGCCACTGCGCCTAGCCTCCTGTTTTGAGGAGGGGGCAGAGAGAGCTGGAGGGACCTTTGTCCTTTTGGGTGAACAGGAAAGGCTTGTCTAGGGCTGCGTGGCTCTGGGCTGGGAGTTGAGGCAAAGACAGACGAAGTTGCTTCCCTGCCTGCAGCTCAGTCGGGAATTTACAGGGACATCTTGCAGGTGGTCGCAGAAGTGGGGTGAGCCATCGCGCCCAGCACATCTGGGAGGGACACCCAACCAGCTGGTGGGACAACCTTGAGTTTGAGAATTGGCTCTGCTGCCCACTAGCTCCTTGACCTTGGGTCATCAGGTCACCTGGGCCTCAGTTTCCCCATCTGTAAAGCCAGGCTGATTCGCAGTTGATGTCTTGGTGGCACGTAAGGATTGCATCAGAGCCGTGCAGAGTAGGCTCCCAGCGAGGGTCCGTTTCCTCCCCGCCCTCTTCTTGTGAGCTGACGGTGCTACTTTCAAGATCCTCATTCTGCAGTGTTTCACCAGCTAGTGGATGAATTGAGAGTTCAGAGGTGTGCGCTGTGTTGGGGGGGGGGGGCTCGCCAATTCTGAGGACCGTGTCACCCAGGACGGCTTCAACTCGCAGCCCCTGTGCTTTGCCAGAGCGCCACTCCAGGCAAAGCCGTGGTGGGGACAGGGCAGATGCAACCCCTGTCCCCATGGAGCTGACTTTCCAGCGTGGGCACAGGAGAGGTGTGTCGGGGGCGGGCTGGGCATGGGGTTAGGCACTGGGAGAGGGGAAGGAGGTCCAGAGAAGTCACACCTGGCCTCAGGGTCACACAGCTACCAGCCCTGCCCCTCTTTCTCCAAAGCGTGTGTCCCTAACCACTGGCCCGTCCTGCGGGGGCTGCCCCAGTCACTTCCCGGCTCCTCTGCCGGCAAGGCAAGCGGGACTGGGGGTGTGACTTCCCTTCAGCAGAGGAGGAAGGAGGCTCAGGCGGGAAGTGACTCGGAGCTCGGTCGCTGGGGAGGGACGGGATGTTGTGCGTCTTCTGTCACCTGGTCCGGCTGTTTCCATTGAGTCACCTGCTTTGTCGTGGTTAATTCTGGTCCTTACGCTTAGTCTGAGAGAGAAGTTCTGCTGTGGGGCTTCCTCTGTTTATGCGGCGCCTGGTCTTCAAGGGCACCAGCGTCAGAAAAACATGTTTAAAAACACATAGCGTCAAATAGAAAGTCTCACCTACTTACTTGAACTGCGGGATGTCAGGAGCCCTGAGCTGGGCAACCTGGACTGCTTCAACGGGAGGGGCCTCCTTGGGCCTGCCCTGGCTCCGGATAGCAGCCAGCATTTTTTCCATTGAAAAAATAATAATAATAAAGGAAAGAGCGAAACTGTGGCCTCAGCAGGAAGAGGGTGGAGCAGGGCAGATGGCGCGGGGAAGCTCTCCCGCAGGCCTGGGCTGCCGGGGGCACAGAGCCGGGTGCTGGGACCCCCAGATCCGGGGGGGGGGAGCATAGGGGAGGGGTCTCTGCAGGGCCTCAGGGAGCTGGGAACGGCTTTTCTCCTGTCCCCCGCACCTGTGATGGGCAGAGGGGTTGCACCCGCCTGCCGCGGGTGGGGGAACCTTTCCTGTTTCGTGTCCTGTCTGTACATAGTGGAAGGATGTGGCTTTGCAGAGTCGATTGAGCATCTAGATTGCCTTCCTCAATAACGCAGCAATAGCAGCTGCCCGCTCTGGACGGTGCCTTCTCCAGCCCCTGGCCCCCAGCTGGCTGTGTCCCCAGCCGCTCTCGGGCTTCCCGGTGCTTTGTCCCGTTTACAGGTGGGCAGAGCTGAGGCTGGGCAAGGGGGTGGGGATCTGAGGCCAGCTTGCGTCAGCTTCACCGTGTGCAGACATATCCAGAACTTTCCAGATCTTTCCCAGAGGCTGAGAAGGAAACCTCATCAGCTTTAACGAGCGCCTGGCCTCGGGGCATTGTGACGGTGGGGGCCAGGGTGTTTCCTCAGCCCGAAGTTTCCCAGGCGGGCCTGGCTCTGATTGGCTGTGCCTCTCACACCGTGTCGCCTCCCTGAGCCTCAGTTTCCTCCTCTGTATGTGAGGGGGCTGGGTCTGGCGGCCCTGGACCCCTTTCCAGCCATGTCCGGGATCAGGCCTGCAGGCCAGCGGTGGGCCTGTGGCCAGGCAGGTCCGCTGGGCTGGGGCCTGCTCTGGGCCCTGTGTCCACCACTGGCCTGCTCGGGCCCGGGAGCCCCTGCTGGGGGGCCGGCAGTTACGCGAGGGCAGAGGGTATGGCCTGGTCCCATTCTCCTTGTGGCCCAGTCCCACTCCGCGGGGACATGAGGACTGGATTCGGGGGGATGGACGTGTACATGGGCTTTTCGCGTGATGAATTACGCATACCGTAAAATTTGCCTGCTTGACCATTTAAAGTGAACAATTCGGTGGCATTTGGTACATTCGCAGGGTCGTGCAGCTGTCACCAGTAACTAGTTGCAAACTTTTCATCACCCAAAATAGAACCTCTGTACCCAAAAGCAGTCACTCCCCCACCCCTACCCCAGCCCTGGCACCCGCTGATCTACTTTCCGTCTCTGTGGATGTGCCCGTTCTGGACATTTCCTGTGAATCGTGGCCTTCTGCATCTGACTTCCTTTCCCCCGTGATGTTTTCTAGCAGGGGAGGTGGGTTTGGCCACAGGAGGAGGGTGCTGCGGGAGCGCCCTCCTGGGCACAGCAGGCCTGCCGGGATGGGTCCAGGAGCAGGAGAGCTCCCAGCAGAAGGAGCCACTGTGGCCTGGTGGCCGTGGTGGGCAGTGAGGCTTTGGATGTGTCTGGGCGAGGCCGGGCCTTCCTCTCCCTGAGAGCCACGTGGCTGACTCCAGCCCACATCTGCCTCCGGGCCCTCAGTGCAACTGGCCACCCCGGGCAGGGCCTCAGCCCTGTAGCCACAGAGCCCCTGGTGCTTACTCACAGAAGGTGTCCCCTCAGTCTGCTCTTGGGGTCAGGAAGGTGCTGTGTTCCCTACGGGTCACCTGTCTGGCTGGTGACCTGTGACAGCGGTGACGATGTCCTTCTCTCCTGGTCAGGCAGGTGCGTGAGTTTTGGCTTCTGAATTCCCGGTTGTCCCCAGTGGCAGTGGGGGATGGTTAGACGGTCCCGGCATTTTGGGGTTGCTTCTGCGTATCTCTGACACCTGTGGAATTCTGGGAACAGGGTTTCACTGTCACGGGGCCCTTTCTACCACAGATTCCCCACCCCACCCTGCACCCCCTGCTCTGGGGTGGGAGCCTTCTGGAGGGGCCGCCATCGCTCCACCTGCCCTCCCCTTCCCCCGGCCCGGGGCACGGGGATGGTTTGGCTGCAGAGGGAATTGGCTGCTTAAGCGTTGCCCCCTCCTCTCCTGGCCTGTTGCAGAGCTGCTGCTTTGAGCAGGTGCCCATAGGGGGCTGGTGGGCACCTCTGGGGGGCCTGGCCTCTCCTGCCTGGCAGCTGCTCGGCTCCACCCTGCCCACCCCCCAGGTGGGAGATTACATCCTCCCGGAGCACCCAGCCCCTCGGCACAGGCCGGGGCCATCTGCAAGGCTCCGATGCTGTTGAGCTGAGAGCCTTGGGCTCTCCTGGGGGTGGGGTGGCCTGATCCTCCTTCTTCCTGGCAGTGGGGCAGCCCAGCTGCGGTTCCTGCAGTCTCCTGGAAGGAGCATCCAGGGTCCTGGTCTCAAGTGGGCCTTGGCGGGGTGGGTGGCTCTGATGTGCTGGGAGTGCACTGGGCAGCCCTCACCCCTAGCACTCACATCCGTGTTCCCAAACGCTCGCAGCTGCCCGGCCCACCGGGGTCCTCTCAGGACCAGGCCAGGCCCAAACGCTGCCCGGACCCTCCACCCACAGAGAACCCACCCTGCCAGGATGGGGGACCACTGCCCACAGAACACTCGCCCCAGCCTCGGTCACACCTGGCCTCACCTGCGCGGGGTGGCGGGGGACAGGTGGGTACCAGCGGGAGGCAGGCCAAGCCCTGGGTTGCTTGTCGAGGTTTTCACCAAGGAAGCAGCGGTGTCATAACTTCCAGGACACCACACTGAGGACAGGCCTGCCTCGCTCTAGCAGACGGGAGAATTTGCTGCCAGTCTGTGGCCCCGGCTTCCCTGTCACCCAGCCTGGGTGTCGGTCGTGTGTGTCTCAAGTGCTTGAATTGGTTGTTTTTTTAAGCTGGATAAATGTCCCCTTGTTCTGTTGACACTGTTAATTTGCTGAACAAACTCCTCTCGCAGGTAGCGCAAAAGGCCAACCTCACCTCAGCCCTAGCTGGGGCGTCGGGTCAATGCGTCAGTGTTTGCGTGAGTGCGGTGGACCCCCTGCCCCGCCGAGAGCCCTTAGACCTGGGCAGGGGGACACCAGGCTGGAGGGCAGCAAGAAACCTGGTGGCCGCTCCAGGCCTCCTGCCTACTTCGCTGTGCGCAGATTGCCCGGCATGAGTCAGAGCCGGGCCGCAGGCGTCTGCGCGGGAGCCCAGGCGGGGGCGGCCGGCTTTATTGGCGACGCGTTCGTGCCTGGTCAAGTCCGGGGAGAAGCCTGTGCACCCGTCACTTTCCCTGTTACAGGTTTCCCCACAGCCCGGGCAGCTCCTTGAAGGCACATTTGAAGGAGGGTGCAGCCCTTGGCCTAGAACATCAGCCCGCGGGGGGCCCTGTCCCCTGGAAGGACTGTAGTTACCAAGCCTGTCTGGTGGGCCAGGCCCTGGCGAGGCGGCGCTGCCCCGTTCGTGCACCAGACGGGCGCCTGGACCCCGGACCCTGGCCCTCTCCAGGCGGCCGCACCTGGGAAGGCGGTGGGTGGCAGGGGCTGAGCAGCAGGGACGGCATCGTGGGCTTGGGGCCTGCCTCCCTCATGCTCCTCCCGGTTTCGGTAGATGAGCAGAAATGACAGTTACTGGAACAACAGGCCTGGGGGAGCTGCCGGAGTCTGAGTGCGTTTTCAGTGGGGGGTGCGGAGTCCCAGCCGGAGGCGGGCAGGCAGGCCAGGGCCCTCTCCTCTGACTCCGCCTCCCCTGGGGTGCGGTCCCTCCCTCATTTCCCCTCCAGTGTCAGGAGGAGGGCAGCCTCGTTCCTGTCCCATGGAGAGCCGGGTGGGGAGGCCGGCCAGGGCTGTATGTCCCCAGCATCCACCCTGTGGCGGGGGCTCAGACCATGCCGATGTCCTCCCTGGGGGGCCCAGGGTCCAGTATCCAGCTCAGCACAGGTGCTTGGCAGCTGTCTGGGGTACACACCTGGGCCAGGCAGAGCTGGGGCAGGCCCGGGACCAGGAGGGCATCTGGAAGTCCTCCTCCAGCCTGCAGTGGGCCACAGTCCAAGCTGGTCGCCCCCGCTGGCCTTTCCCCTCGGCCAAGCCCAGCCCCTTCCAGCACTGTGTCCCGCCAGGCCTGGGAAGGTGCGAGGCCGTGGAGTTAGCTTATTTCTTTCGCGTAGGGTGTGTGACCTCAGGCTGCTCCCTCATCTCTCTGAGCTCACCTTCATCCTTAGAAGGTGGAACCGGCCTCCCAGTGGGGTGCACAAGTGCCCCACAGCGCCCCAGACGGGTAAGGTGCATCCTCCCTTCTGGTCTGTTGTATTTTATTTTTAATTTTGCGTCTCATTTTGAGATCATTGTGGACTCGTGCAGGGCTGTAGGAAGTCATAGCTCGGCCCCATGTACTACGGCCCCGTGTCCCCACCGGGAATGGGTCAGCCTGTCTTCCTCTGCGCTGGAGCTCCTCATGAGGCCGCCGGGCCTCGCCCAGAAGGGTCTCCCAGAGACCAGCCTGGCCACAGGGCTCAGCGAGGTCAGGAGATTCAGTGCCCTGCAAGGGTAGAGTGTCTGGGACCTGCTAAGTCTGGCCAAGAAGCCCCCACTTTGCCCACAGGGAAAAGCACCCCCAGACAACCCTAGACCTGTGCCAACTGTCCTGGGACACTCTGAGTCTCCAAGGTGTGACACCGCGGGCCCCTGCCCAGGGCTGGGTGCACTTGGCTGCATCTGCGTTCTGCAGCTTGCTGTGTCCCAAGGTGCCAGCGCTGGGCCAGGGCAGAGCAAGGGCTTCTGTGGACTCCAGGTGCATGGGGCCTGTGGGAGCTGGGGCGGGACACTGAGGCATGGCTGAGGGGTACCCCTGTTGGAGGAGGCTCCTCTGCACGCTGTCCAGAGAGAAAGGGGCTGGTGAGTGTTGTGGGGCCGAGGGTGACCTCTGGGGCCACCCTTGAAGCCTGCTACCCCGCACTGTGGCTGAGTCAGGAGGCTGTCCAGAGCCGCCCACCCGTCCTGCGCCTGCAGTTGTGGGGTCTCCTGGGAGCGGGCTGCAGGAACGTGGCAGAGCGCCGGCCCGCCTGTCTGTGCAAGCCAGCGCTCCAGGCTGGGCGTGGCCTTCATCTGGAGGCCACGTGGTGCTGTGGGTGAAGGCGGCACTGGGTGCCCCTCCTGCTGGACAGAGGGTGTCCACCAGAGAAGGCATGCACAGCTGGGGGCTCCTTCCAGAGTCCACCCTGCCACCCGAGGGCTTGGGGTTTCAGCCGAGCTGCTGGCTCAGGGTGCAGCGTCTGCGCTGCCCTCCTGGTCTGGGAGATCAGGTAGTCAGGTGTGAGATCCGGGCCGCTGGCAGGCCGCTGGGGGCTGCGGAAATGCACGCGTCACTGCTTTTGCTTGTGCCTTAGGAAGCTGCCCTGCTTGGCGTCTGCTGCCCCACCCCTGGCAGGAGAGGTTGAGAGCTGCGCGCTGCAGGTGGTGTGGGCAGAACCTGCCATGCCTGTTTGCTCACCTGTAAAATGGGCCCAGCACAGGTGCCCAGGGACGTGGTGGGGATCGGTGAGATCGCGCTTGTAAAGTCCACGCACAGGTGCACCAGGAGGGAGGTGGCCTCGGGTCCTTCAGGCCGGACGGGTGTGTGCTAGACAGATGGAAGGGGTCCTCATCCCCCACCCCAGCATTTGTAACGGGGGGCTGGACATGGGGCAGGCGCCTCCGAGTGGCTCACTTGGAGGGAGAGGCACCAGCCACGCCCAGGAATACAGGTGTCCTGCTGGGTGGCCCCTGCCACCTCCAGAGACGGCATCTGCTCTGCAAGCAGAGGTGGGAAGTTGCCGAATCATTTTTGGCTTTGGCGCAAGAGCTGCGAGGTGCAGGTGGGCTGCGCTGGGAGCAGTGGCCCACGGCAGGCACGGCCGTCCCTGCCCCTCCAAGTGGCGTAGGCACCGGCCCGAGAGCTTTGTCTGCGTGCGTCCCAGGAGGCAGTGTGGGTGGCTAGTGTCAAGGGACCCCGGGGGTTGGGGGGACATAGGCCAGCTTTGCCTGCAGCTCAGGGCTCCGTGGCTGGGGGCCCGGGTGGGAAATCCCCCGGCGGGGGAAGGGGGACTTGAACAGGCGTTTCCCACCATCTGACAACCTGTGGGACTCTGGTGACTGCTGGTTCCTGGGTGGCCCCAGCTCGCTGGGCTGTGCCTGTGGCAGTATTGGGAGGGTCCAGGCAAACACAGGTGGCCCTGGCCGCTGCTGCCCGTCCAGCTCGGCCAACTCCGGGAAGTTGCTTTCCATCCCCTCAGATGGGACCGGCTTCCCAGCACGGCAGGGTGGGGGCAGCGAGCCCTGGCCGCCGTGGGAAAGGTGGCTTCCCGGAGGACGGCTGCCGCCTCCCCCTCCACACAAAGGGCTTCCCCGAGCCGGGGAAGGAAGCCCTTCCTGACTTCCTCCTGCCACCCAAGGATGCAACTGGGGGAAAAGATTTGCAGACAACAGAGCGAGAGTGGGAACAGCTGTTCGGCCGGAAAGCCGCCCACTCAGACCCAGGCCAGACCCAGGCGGGGCCTCTGTGGCAGGCCGGGCCCCGCCGCCCCCCGCTGGGTTTCCTCCCTGCTCCTGATCTGAGGAGGGGCTCACCTGGTTCCCCAGCCTCCCTGCAGCCCCGACTGCCCCTCCCCCTTCCCGAGGCCCCAGAGGCAGACCCCCCACTCCCTGGAGCAGCCCTGGCCCAGCCGCAGAGGGGGCGCTGGCCACCCGTCCTCGCCTGCACTCGCTGCCTGGGGCAGGTGGGACCGCAGGTGGGTTGGAGGCAGCAGCCCCACCTGTAGCCCCAAACCCATGGCTGGTGCCCCTGCGGCGAGCAGGCTCGGGGTGCCCTGAGCCCCCGCAGGGCCTCCTTCTCTCTCACCGAAGGCGGGAAGGGGCGGGAGCAGAAAGGGAAGAAGGACCAGGCGGCTGCAGCGGCCAAGTCCAAAGCCTTTCACGCTGGCTGCAGGCTGTTTCGCTGGTCCTCCAACAGGTGTTGGGACAAAGGTTCCTGGCAGGTGGCTCTCTGTCCCTCTGTCCCAGGGGCTTTGGGGAGGTGACGTG
>RJWJ010033207.1:0-18060 GCA_004363605.1 Indri indri
AAAAAAAAAAGCAAAAGCTTAAGCTCTGCCTGCTAGCTACATAGGGAAGAGCAGGTTACTCCATCTGCCATGATCACAGGTTTCACTCTATTACTGACTGATATATTCAAGCATACCAAATAGGTATAAAATGATAGTAGATGACCTCCTGTGGGATTCTGTTCACAGAAAATGGAGGATGAATCAGCCTGAATTGAATTGTGTTTCTCTCTCCCACAGATAAATATTGCATACTAAATCAGTTTCAGTGTACTTACATTGCTTTCCTTTTAGCTTAATATATGCAGTGTCAAGTTATTTCAAACTGAGTACCGTTTGACTTTACGTACACAATTTGTCTAAGGTAAAAATTGGAAACAGTTAAAGCAACATATAATGAAATTCTTTTCCCACTCCCAGAATTTTTCAGGAAATAGTGAGAAAAATCTATGAGCTGGAACATCAACTTAACTGGTATTTCTAATGCTACTTACTGGCATGAAAAGCCCATACCCTTCAAATTTTAAGAGAACTTACTGGATGTTTTCATCCGGAGACTTCTGCAAACTAAGACTTTCTTTAGTCACTGTCTCAGGCAACTGGCCTAAAGGCCTAAAACAAATCAGGTAACATTTTCCAATAAGACCTTTTAGCTAGGTTACAATATTCCTGAAAACATTGCCATCTATACATTTTGTATTAGAGGCATTTTTTTGTGCAGAACTGTTTTTCCTATCTCTGCACTGTGTGCGTGTGTCTGTGTGTGTACATGCATGTAACATATGCAGAGTGTAGTTTATATACAGGTAAGGGATGCTGGATATACAGTTCCTGAACAGAGTCATAGAGAAAATATAATACCACCTGCTCTACTCTCTTTTATCCAGCAGACATTTTTGTCAACACCCAAACAAAAGACAAAGGACAGGCAGGAAAGAAATGGGTGATAACTGGCCGGGCGCAGTGGCTCACGCCTGTAATCCTAGCTCTCTGGGAGGCCAAGGTGGGAGGTTCACTTGAGGTCAGGAGCTGGAGACCAGCCTGAGCAAGAGCAAGACCTGTCAAGAGAGAAAGAGAGAAAGAGAGAAAGAAGAAAGAAAGAAAGAAAGAAAAAGAAAGAAAGAAAGAAAGAAAGAAAGAAAGAAAGAAAGAAAGAAAGAAAGAAAGAAAGAAAGAAAGAAAAAGAAATTAGCTAGACAACTAAAAATATACAGAAAAAAATTAGCTGGGCATGGTGGCACAGGTCTGTAGTCCCAGCTACTCGGGAGGCTGAGGCAGGAGGATTGCTGTGAGCTAGGCTGATGCCACCACACTCTAGCCTGAGCAACAGAGTGAGACTCTTGTTTCCACAGAAAAAAAGAAATGGGTGATAGTGATATAGACAATTAGGACATTGGTTTGGATGGACTGTTTTAACAAAGACCCAGGATAACAGGGGTTTAAAGAAAATAGACATTTCTTTATCTCTAATGTAAATGGAGATTAATATAGAGACTCTAACATGAATCTGTCATTGATGGAGGTGCCTTGTTTTGTTGTATTCCATCCCTCTGGCATGACCTGATTTTAGAGTTTAAGATGACTCACCACTTGGAGGAGGCGATGGATATATGCATACACAAAGAGTGCAATGTGCACCATCCGAGAGATGGATACACTTGGGACTGGGACTTGGGGGGAAGGGGCAGCAAGGGCAACATAGGTAACCTAAACGTCTGTACCTCTATAATAACAAACAATAAAAAAAAAAAGATGACTCACCACCATGTGCACAATCTGCTCATTCAGAAAGGAGAAAGGGAAAAGAGGAAGGGTCATATTTGACTGGGTCATATTTTTCTTTAAGGGTACAACCCTGAAGATTGAAAAATAACTAAATTTTTATACTACATCACACCTAGTCAGAAATTAGTCACATGCTCCACCTAGGTTCAAGAATGATGGGAAATGCAGTCTTCATTGCAGGCAATCTTGTCCCTAGCTAAAGAGTGAGTGTTGGTTGACAATAACTACTAGAAGATTGCTAGCACTTTGTCATTTTACATAAGTGGATACTAAAATTTATAATAATTAATCCTAGTACACTAATGAAAAAGTCCTGTCCTAGTTCCCTATTCTCTTCATTCTGTTAAGATTTATGTACCGGGTGAGAGGTGATATGATACAGCTGTATAGAAAATCACTTCTAAAAACATATAACTTCTATTGAATTCCAGTCCTGCTACTTTCTTGCTAAATGAGTTCTTTGTACCTGTTTCCTCATCTGTGAAAATTGAAATAAACTTTATTAGGTTACTATAAATATTAAAAATGTTCTTGGATTCACACACTTAGAACAGTACTTGGCACATAAGTTCTCAATATACTTAGCACACAAAATTATGTGTCTGCTTTTCTCTAGAATGATAATTTTAAAAATAAAGTCTTTATTAGTCTTTCATATTTTTCTCTTAATTCTTATTTATAGACTTCTAATTTATTGTCTTAAAACTCATTTAATAATACATAATGTAAAACTAAATCAAGCTCCTAGAACTACATGTGTTTTCTTTTAAATTTGGAATCTTTGTAAACAATTTCTAACAAAAGGTGTATGTGTTTTTTTTTTTTAATTTCATATCCACCCCTTTAAATGATGGCTTTGTTAATTAGCTAAATAGGTTTATCAATTAGCCTATTCTTATTTTTCAAGGCCTAAAAATGATGCTAAATTTACAAAACTCTGTGTATATGATTAAAAAGAAAAACAGACTGTTTTAGACACGTAGAAACTAATAACTCTTTAATCTTTCATTCCAAGCATACAGCAATAATAAAGATTTGTGAGTGCCTACCAGAGCACAACACAGCTTGAGGAATACAGCTAAGAATGTCTAAAGCATCCTGATGAAAGAGAGTCAGATAAAATTTAAGAAATTATGTGTAGAATAAATTATAAGCAAGCATTAACCACAACAAAACCACGGCAAGTAGCTGATGTTCTGCATAAGTACAGGTCTAGGCAGTAGTAATAGAGTGTACGGTTCGTGCTTGAGCATGTGGATATACTAATATCACAGAAAACACATTACTGTTTCCCATGATGGATCAACAATAAATGGATTTTATGTCTCAAGACAGAAGACACAGAGGGAAAAAACACAGAAATATTCAGAGAGTAAAGAGAAAGAAAGGAAAGGGAAAGAACAAAATAGCAAATGTATCAGGTTTAATATAAAAATTGTGGATCTGAAAGAGGAAAACAGGAATAGCAATGGACATGACAGAGAGGGAGATGGAAGAGAGGACAGAGAGAGAGACAGAGAGACAGAGAGAGGATGGCAAGAAGAAAAACAGAAATAGAAAACCTCACCTCAAAATTTAGGGCTGAAAAGAGAGGCTAAGATGCAAGGCAGATTCCACACACAAATGACCCAGTCTCCCTGATCAGGCCTCCACTGCCATTGCAATAGTAAATAGGTCTTCTTAATGTGTCTCCTCAGTCTTCACAAGCTGAGACCTATTCCTTCCCTTAGCCTTGATGCCACGCCACCTTCTTCATCTACACATCAGCACTCGGGTGACCACTGCTGCTTGAGAAATCAGTGAGCCCAAAGTCATAGCACCATATACACATTCCATTGGCCATAGGCAACGTAGACCTAAATGGAAGCTAAGGATAAAGATATTGCAAAGACACTGATGTCTGTAGTCTAGAAGTACCTGGTATTCATCATTCAGATCTGTGCTGCCCAGCATGTCAACCACCACTCACACTTGGCTACTGAGCACTAGTCCAAATTGAGATCTACTGTGAGTCCCAAACATGCAATGGATTTTGAAGGCTTAGTACCAAAAATATGTAACATACTAATATTTCATTAATATCGTTATGTTGATTACAGGTTGAAATGATGTATTTGGTAATATGTTATAAAAACGTGTTTCTTTTTTAATGTAAGGACTAGAAAATTTTAAATTGCATGTGTGGCTCAAATTACATTTCTATTGGACCGAGCTCACCTATTAATAGAACTTTACCCACCACAAGGCAAAATCATTTGCCTTTCTGCAAATTCAACAAAAAGGAGCTTTCTACCAAGCAGAGACGTCTAAGCCTTATAATTATAGTGCATAGTTTCCTGCATGGCCCAATACACAAGGACAATGGTTGTCCTGGCCCCCTACAACACCTGTGTCTGTCTTTAATCTGAGGCCTTTATACTATGAGCAGTCTAATTTTGTTTAAGCCAATTAAACCAATCATTACTGCTTATATCTCTATAATCACTTTTTACATATTCTCCCTTAGTAATGATAAAGAAGAATATAAAAGGCAAAAGGAAAATTATAATTTACACTATGTACACTGAGAATCAGAGTCAAAAATGTAACGTTCATTGAAAAATTATGGTAGCTGACTTGTGCATTGAAATGAGGGATAGAAACTAATACGTCTATTCAACGTTAAATATCTGAGAAGTCAGTACTTGAAGGCCATACACTCAGTAGTAGGAAAGCTTCACTAGAAGTCAAGTATTATATTTCATTCATTATAAATTGCATGTTTGTTTCCACAGTTTAACATCTTTAAAATCAAGATGCATCTGTGATTGATGACATATTATAATTTCTGTCCAGCAGACAGCATCAAACAACAAATATATCACTGCCTGTGCATGAGCAGGTGTCATTGTTATTTGTGGCATGATAATACAACTATGTCAAGATTTTCATTAACAAACTCATTGAGGACCATCTGAGAAAGGAATATGAGTTCTGTTTATATTTTTAAAGTCTTCCATAGACACTTTCTAGCATGGATAAATGGAGTACCAGCAACAAGTCTTGTAAAATCAGTGTCCATATCATAGAAGAAAGTTCAGGAGACAATGCAGAACAATAGACAAAGAAATTATTTATCTTTAACTATTTTCACAGTTTGGCAGGCAATATATTTTGTTAAAAAAAAAAACAGGGACATTTGTAAAACTGGAAGGAATAATGATTCAAAGTCTCATATAAGGAATTTTAAAACACATGAATACATAAACAAAAACTCATTCTTAATTTATTAATTGTAGGTAGTATTTATTGAAACTCTGTATATAACTCATCTCTCCTTGTGTCTCCTGAATTATTTCCATTATACTGTTCTTTTACATTATCTAAGTTTATAATATTTACATTGTTAAACTACAATTCAATCCATTGCTTTTCTCTGTGTGTTGATTGAACAAACTGAAAAGCAATACACCAGATTCAAAATACCATGTTTAAGTAACTACTTTTTACTTCAAATTCAAAGGACATAATTAAACCCACGAAGAAAAGAAAAACAAAATTAAATCAGTAAATATGTCTCTTGGTTGCTTAAAAATCACACTATCATTTTTTTCAGCATAAATGGATTAAGGCTTTTTGAATAGCTTTTTATTTTTGTTAATGATTTAGATTGCTTTTCACCTTATGTACAGAAAAGAATTTTTACTCTTTGTAAAATTATAAATTTCCTTGAACTGTCATACAACACACTTTTGGAGATGTTTTTTATAGGCACCTCTTATTTCCTGCTACCCCTTTAACATTCCACATTTTAAAAAATTTCTATTCATGGGTTCGGTACATTGTTTTTTTAAATTCCAGAACTTCCTGTCTGTTGTGTTGTTTATTTATTTATTTATTTATTTTATTTTGTTTGTTTGTTTTTGTTTTGGTATGTGTACATCTTCAAGTAATTTTTTTCTTCAGGAATGGTCTGTGGAAGGTAGATTTTTATGAGATTTTTTTGTGTGTGTGTGCTTGAAATTGCCTTTATTTTTGGTCCTCAAACTTAATTTGTATTTAGGTATAAAGAGTATGGCTGGCTTACTTAATACCCTTTCCCAGCTCCAGATTCCTTTCTCACCCTCTAATATAAAGCCTTAGGAGAGTGAAATTCACTTTCAGTACTCAATTCTCAGCTTCCTGGCAGCTATGAATAGCTAAGGAAACACAGTTGTGTCAGTAGATCTAAGTGGAATTCTGCTAGCAGAGGAACATATCAGGAAAAAAAAAACACAAAAAACTTTTGTTTCTTAAAGAAATGCAAATAAAAACACCGAGCTAAAGTCCTATACTTGCCCTCTCCAACCCTCTTACTCTCTTGTAGCTCATTGGGAAAACCGGTCAAGAGCAGTAAGAACAATCCTGTGACAAGGAGGCAACAAGAATGAGGACAGCAGCCAACATGATATGTGGAGCAAAGATCAAAACAGACAAACCAACCAAAAAAAACTATGAGTCTAGGTCCCTTTTAACATTATTGAGTTGCTAAACTTCTATTTTCAAG
Organism: Indri indri; assembly: GCA_004363605.1. Taxonomy (NCBI): domain Eukaryota; kingdom Metazoa; phylum Chordata; class Mammalia; order Primates; family Indriidae; genus Indri; species Indri indri. Next base: position 6,290 of record RJWJ010033207.1, read on the forward strand.
TGGTCGACCAGTGCATAAACAGCAGCATGCTGGCTAACTCTGCCATAGCTGCTAGGTTGGCTTGCCACACTCTCCAAATATTGGGTCAGTAAAATGATAATGAGCCCAAATGGGTTTGGACCATTTATTCCTTACACAGACAGCATAAGCAAGATCAGCATGGTGTCAGCTTCCTATGTCTCTATTCTTACAGAATGACACCAAACCAGAGGGGCAAGATGACAGATGATACCAAATAGTTTTATAGATAAGGAAGGTTTTCAGCTAAGTGGTGGATACGGTGGAAACTTCCACATCTCACCAGAAACAGGAAGGTGAATATGAAATGTCTTTGTACAGCTCCTCAGAAGCTAGAGGCCATGTTCCAGGAAGGATCACAAAGTGTTCTGCCAAGAGATGGGGGAGCCTGTGGTTAAGCTGTGCCTATATGGCCTATGCTTAGACATGCATTATTGCTACCGAGGAGCCCTTTCCTTGTATTTGTCATGTGATGATAATAAAACCTTGTACATATAAACTTAGCATGGTTACCTTTTATTTATAGCTAAGCTATCCCTACCTGATTTACTTGGGTACAGAATTTTAGATTCAAAAAAAGCATCTCTGTGGACATTGAAGACAATGTTCGACTATTTTCCCAAATTTATAGTGACTTAAGATTTCTGATGCCAATCTAATTCTTGTTCCACTTTGATAACATGTGTTTTCTTTAATAAAGATTTTAAAATCTTTCTCTGTGGATGGTGCTTTCTAATCTTGTTGCGTTGTGGGACTTTTCTCATTCAAACGGATTGGCATTTAATTGGACCTTTCGATCTAAACAAATCTGTTTAAATATAACCCTAAGAGGAAGAAAAGGCAAAGACTAAGGAAAGGCTAAGTCTGCCACCTTGGAAAGTAATCTTCATTATTCCTGTTCAGAATAAGAAAACTGAGGCTTAGCATGTATGTAGAGTTTAAGTAAACTGATTGATGAAGTCCCTGTTTTCAAGTTTGTACCCTACATTGTTCCTTTATTAATAGGCATATGAATTATATTAACAGAAATGCACATACCCACTTAACCATTAAATTGAGATACAATAAAAGTAAAATTTGTGATGTTATATATAAACAACCAACTAATTAATGACATTTGAGTGACTTTTCCAAAAATACTAGTAGGATGGTATATGTGTATCTGTTTATGTGTTGTAGAGACAGGAATAAAAAAAGGTTAGTAGCTAAGGAATTTTATTTGTAGAAAATGAAGAATTTATAAAATACTAACAGGTGACTACATTCAGTATCTAATCTTGATAATACTTACTGGCAAGAAAACTTGCATGCTGTTTAATCCAAGAATTCAACTTCAAGAATTTCATTTACAGGTATACTTGCATGTGAATGTGAATAAAGATGTATGAACAAAAATGTTTACTGTTGGAACATTTATAATTGTAAATTACTGTAAACAACCTAAGAGTCCGTCAATAAAATCAGTTTAAATAAATTATGATATATTCATATACTGGCATATTAAGCAATAATTCAGAAGAATAACAGATTTATATGTGCTGATGTGGAAAGATCTTCAAGATACATATTAAATGAAAAAATATCAAGGCCCAGAACTGGGTGTATCATTTTTTAATTTCTATGTTTTACACATATAAATTATATGCATATAAAGTAAGAGCCATTTTTTTGAAAAATAATTCTTAACAATAATTTCTTCTGGGAACAGAAATAGGAAACTGCTAATAAGATGTGAAAGCAAGACTTTTCATTTATTGTATAATACTTTATATCTCTTGTTTTTTATCATATGCATGTGCTTACCATCTACATAATTTTTCAATTAAAATGTATAAAAACCATATATCTGGGAAAGCAACAAAATTTTCTGAATATATGAAAACCATTGACTTGCATATTTTATTTTATTTATTTATTTATTTATTTTTTTGAGACAGAGTCTCACTCTCTTGCCTGGGGCGAGTGCCGTGGCATCAGCCTAGCTCACAGCAACCTCAACCTCCTGGGCTCAAGCGATCCTTCCGCCTCAGCCTCCCGAGTAGCTGGGACTACAGGCATGCGCCACCATGCCCGGCTAATTTTTTCTATATATATTTTTAGCTGTCCGACTAATTTCTTTCTATTTTTGGTAGAGACGGGGTCTCGCTCTTGCTCAGGCTGGTCTTGAACTCCTGAGCTCAGAACGATCCGCCCGCCTTGGTCTCCCAGAGTGCTAGGATTACAGGCGTGAGCCACCGCGCCCGGCCGACTTGCATATTTTAAATAGATGAATTGTACTGTACTTTAATTTTATGTCAAACAAGCTGTTATTAGAATATATACATATACACACAATTTTTCCAATAATATTCTATTCAAAAGAATAATTTAAGATCTAGTTCTCAGAGTGGTCCTAGGCTAAGGTGCAATGATATTCAGGAAGCAATAGATAGCTAGTACTATTGCTAATTGTAAAAACAAAATACCTGCTATGTGAAAATTCTTGTTAAAAGCAATATGTGTAATATAATATAATTTACATCTAATTTGGATATATAGGTGTTATTTTTCCCTTTTACAAATGAAGTAAACAAAACAAAAAAAAAAAGGGATTGAGTTGTTTGCCAAAGATGATACATTTTAAGGTGCTTTTGTTTGGTGTGGTTTGTGGCATTTGACACCATGCCAAACTAGTAGAGAGGGCTTTTGTAAGGATAAGAAAAGAGAGATTGATAAAAATAAAGAATCAAATCTAACATGTTGCATGGAAAAATAACAATGCAAGCAATAATGCCCAATATTGCATGGGGGACATTTATACTAAAAAATATTTGGTGTTTATCTATAATTGAAATTGGATTAAGTAGGTGTGAATATACACTTCTGTGGTGGGTCAGCTTCAAGAGGTTTTAATGGCTTGAGTCTTCGGAGAAGTTGAAACAGCAAAATGTTTGGGTGAAGAGAAGAGGAGGAAACCAAGAGATTCATTGATGCTCAAAACTTTCAGTTCAGTAATGGGAAGTGAAAGCACTTCCTATGTAGAAATTTTCTGGATTAAAAATGTATCTGAAACACTCCTTTTGTCTTATACATTTTTTCAGGATCTTCTATATCAATGGAGAGATATTAGTATGTACTCAATACATAGTTGAAAAAAAAAGAAAAATGAAGATCAGTAGGAATCCGTGATTTTGGACACAGTGGATAAGAAAACACTTGTTTCCGTGGTATACATACACCACATTTTATTAATCCGCTCATGTATTGATGGGCACTTGGGTTGTTTCCACATCCCACAAAACCAAAACAAAAACATCAATCCAAAGAACATTTTTTGAGACTGGAGAAAGGGCTGAAGCTTTTTTTTTTTTTTTTTCCTGATTATAAGGAGCCAGTCTGATCCTATTGAGTTTGTGACATCTAGGTCCCGAAAATCAAATTGTGTTAGTCTTTTATTCCAACCAGGTTTTAGGGTTTTGTGTATATGTGTATGAGTATGTATGTGTACATGTGCATGCAAGCACATGCATGTTTCAGGTTGGGTAAACATTAATTCTATACATAATTGTAAACTGTATATACATATATACACTATAAGTTCCCAAACTCTATAAACCCTCTATTAGGGTTTTTAAAGAAAGATATTTTTATAAAAAACTGTATTACTTTAGACTACAGAATTCCTTCCTCTTCTAAACAACATTTAAAAATGAGGATATATGAAACATCTTCAGAGAAATGACCCTTTGTTTTGCAGTGAAAGAAATCTTCAGGGTTACCACCCTTGCTGCAAATTATCACAAAGTCTTTGAAATGAGAAAGTCAATATGTATTAGACAAAGAGAAGAGAGGAGTGTATAGAGAGTGAACAGGAAACCAGGGATGAGAAAAACAGCAGGGGGTTGCTTGTTGAGCCCAATGACCTTTCTCTATGCCTAATACACTGAAGATTGTGTAGCTCACAGAAAAAAAAAATATTTCTTTAATTCTTTAGTTTTCTATAGACAAGTAAGGATTTTTCTTCCACTATTTTCTATTTAACTTGAATAATGTTCTCCATTGAGTTTATTATGCTTGTAAATTCAACTCAGTATAAGCTAAATAGGAGAAAATTATAAGTATCTTGATGTTTTTCCTAATACTATTTATATAACTCTCCAAGAACTGATAGTATTCTTCCCCTAACAAGTAATACTATACACACCAAGGGAAATGAAACAGAGCTTAGAGTGAGTCTTGCAGCCTATTAAGCATTTAATAAGTAATAAGCTTCCATCAAAGTGTGGACTATTTTTTACATATTACGACTGCAGACAGTCATTTCCCAATTTGAGCTATAGAAGCAAGAAGGAGGAAAGCCATTGTGACAGAAGAATCAAATTTAAAGTGACTAAGAATAGCTGATTGAATGTATTTTTCATTTGTTAATATGAACTTTCAAGGACTGAGTCATGAATGCAGATAGCTTTGTGCCATTGTCTATGTGCATGCATCTCTGGCTCAATATCTCAAAATATTGAGATCCTATTTCTTTTCCAATGTCGTCATAGCTACTTTGATACATTCATTAATCAGATCTCCAGATTGCAATTTGTCTTGTCTTGTGATATCAGGGATAACACCAATATAGGAGATATTAAATATTATTTGATAATTCGGCATGCCTTTCATATTCTGATTGTCAAGACTGGCAAATTTCACAAAGTCAAAGTGGTACATTTCAGTGAGAGCAGACTTAGTGTCTACTTCCATGGGGAATGTATCACTTATTTTTTCTTCCTTCCACCTTTCAAATCTAGCCTAAGCTCACAGCTTTCTGTGAATAAGATACATTTTCCATCATCCTCTACTGATCAAATCAAACTACCCTGTAATGTTTTGATGGGTAGGATGAGTTCTCAGCTCTCCTCAAGATTTCTGCCCCCTGCTCTTCATCCCTGTATCATCTCTGCTCCCTGAGTGTGGGCGGGACCTATAAATGTGATGGGACATCACTGCCATGATGTTATATTATATGGCAAAGATGAAGGGATTTTGTCTGGGTAAGCTTGTCCTAATCAGAGCCCTTTGGCTTAATCTTTTTCTGATCTCAAGGATTCTCTCACTGGCTTCGAAGACACTAAGCTGCCGTATTTTGAGAGGGCAACATGGTTAGCATTGAGGTGGCCCATAGGAGCTTAAAGTGACCGTCAAGTGAAAACTTGCAAAAATACAGAGAACTCAGTTATCAAGCTAAAAAAACCTGAATACTGCCAATAACCTGAATGAATTAAGAAATAGATTCTTCCCTAGTCAAGCCTTCAGATGAAAATGCAACCTGCCTGGCATCTTAATTTAAACCTTGTTAGACTCTGAGCAGAGTACCCAGTGGAGTGGTGTCCAGACTTTTGACCTATAGAAACTATGAACTAATAAATGAGTGTTTTTTTTTTTAAACCACTAAGTTTGTGGTAATTTGTTATGCAGCAATGGCAAACTAGTACAAATGTCTTTTATGTAGACTAAGGTCATCATGATATGAAGTTGGCTGATACTGCTTTGAGGACAATAAAACACTTCGAATGCAGGACTGCATTAATATAAGGTCTTAAACCAGTGTTGAACACACAGTATATGCTGAGTAAGAGTTGCATGTGTGACTGAATAATTGGTTACCTTAGGGTAAATACTTCACACTGTAGATTACAAACAACTTTGAGACATATTGATTTTTTAATGATAAAATATTATTATGAGTGCTATTATTAAAATATCCATTTTAGAAGTGAGAATATGATTCACCAAGAGGTTAAGGAACTTGACTGAGGTCACAGTATTGGTAAGTACCAAATCTGCCACTTTAATCTCTTTACCTATATTAAACAGAGGTATTGAGAAAGTAAGTGGATGGCAATATGTTTGAAAATAAATATAATCCTGATTAACTCATGAAAGCAAGTAGAAATTGCATCAAGAAAATCACTTCAGGAGCATGCTATCTAACATCTTTGAGTTTCAATTTCTCCATCTATAAAATTGAATTAAAATGGTACCAGACTTACAGAGGGCAGAACATTCACATAAGCATGTCTTTTGCAGATTAATAAAAAGAAAATGGCAAATGTAGAGTTTTGAGATTAAAGCTTCTATAACCTTGCTGTTTGCTGTCTTTATAGATATCTGCATCTGTAATACCAAAAATAATAAAGAAAATTAAATCTATTTTAAATCTAATTTAAATTTTTTAAAATGGATTTTACACACTAAAAAGAAAGCATTGTTACAGGCTATGGTTAATCTTTTTTTTTTTTTTTTTTTTCTTTTTAAGCAGTTTAATCATTTGTTCAGTAAGGGTTTGGGTTGTTTATAAAAGTGTTGGTCATGCCCCAATATTTTTCTATCTACCTCCTAAAAAAGAATGTAAACACTGAGGTTCACTTAAGATGATAATAAAAGCACACTTCTAATTTATCCGTCATCATTAGCATTTGATAAGCAATCAAAGCCACTCTGTAATATTAAGCAAAGGACTGGGTGATTTATTGCAAGATCTTTACCTCTTCGAAAGGGGGACAAAATGCGTCTTTGCATTAAATATTGGAAAGAAAACCATTCGGTGGACATTTTTTTCTGACAGTCTCATTGAAATACGTTTCTTCTTAAGAATAAAAAGGAAAACATTATCATTTTTGTACCACTTAAAAATATTAAAATAACCTCTCAAAAAAAGCTTTTTTTTACCTTTACATTTTTTAGTACTTGATAATATAATTCCAAAATTTACTTTTTATTTTTTCGAATTAGCACCACATTCTTGAGCCTAGTAATTACTTTTGATATTTCCAAAAGGATTCACTTCATTCACTTGCCTAGAATAACTCCAATGTATCTTGAATAGGACTTCCTGACAAATACACTTAGATATGAAACATCTTGCAACATGATTGACAGACTCTCACATACACACTAGAGCTAGAGAAAGTAGATGTCATTTTCTGGGGCTGCAAAAAAAGATAAGTTTAAAATGTCTAGTTCTAAATTTAACTAGTAATTTTCTTTACAGTCAGATAAAATTAATAGATTGATATATTGATTCATAAATGCTCACTAACATTGTATTCTATGCAAAAAATAAAAATAACATAAACTTTCACTATTCATTATGTTTATTTTTTGTACCATGTCTTAGGAGTACCTGTGGCAAATTCTCACTTTCATAAGCATTTGGATTTATTTTCAGTAACTGTGTTTGAAATATAAAGCATACGAAAAAATCAGACAAAACAATTTCTTGTTTATTTGATGTAGTTTTGTGATTTATACTATCCTAAATCGTAACAGTGCTTATCTTGTGCACAAATGTAACAAAGTGACTCATCCACCATCGCCGATATTAAACTCAGACAAGATGCCTTTACATAAGTTTTCACACAAAGCAGAAGTCATTATTCTTTCTGTGATGAATGGATCTGCAAACACAAGAACTCCTACCTCTGCCTGTACTTAAAAAATAACAAAGAAATTGCAATTTTTATCTGTCTATATTTTCATATAGAGTAAAAAGAATGTAAAATCAATCATATCAATAAAGAGAGGAAGAAAAATAAAGACATGTATGCAAAGTAGCAAGTTTCAATTTTCAGAAAAATTTTGGAGTTCTAGGCAGATGATGGTGAAGAAGCTATATGCCTTCTGTGCCTCCAGGAAAAAAAAAGCTACATATAGTCAACGTGCCTTGAAAATAGTGCATTTTGACTATGCATCTTAACTGACAGTATGGTATTTCAATATTGTTTTAAATGACATTAACAAGTGTAAGTGATTGTGATTATAAACACATAAACATGCATGAATACTTAGGAGGACAGCACTAAAACAACACTTTTAATATTTTATTAAATGGTTTTTTTAAATGTTGTGATAACTCCACCACTTCAATGAAGATTTTCATGAATAACTTTCTAAAAACAAAAAAAAAAATGCATTTTTGCTTTATTATAAAGAAGCTGCTCATGGATACTGTGGAGAAGGGTGAAGAGACGAGTATAAAACTAAGATGGATTATATAAAAACTGAGCAATTTCCAACAATTAGCAGATCATTTTTACTTGACAAATTGGTACTTTTTAAAAATCTTTTTATCTCAGAGAGAAATTCAATTAGAGGCTTGAAGTCCCCATTGCCTGAGCAACAGTCACATATACCTTGTCTCTGTCACAGTGCTTGATATTATCTATAAGTGAGTGACAGAAAAGTCCAGGACTAACAAAGGTTCACTCTGTTCCTGTCAGGAAGCTCTGGTGTATCTTTCTTATTAGAAGCACCCAGGAGTTTTCTCTCTGCAAAAGTAGAGTCCTAGAGTATGTAATAGCTTTTTCTGGGTTTTAACCATTTGTATTCCTGAATTGAAGCAGATATCTCCTTTTATCATGGAAATGCCTGCCCCCTTTTGGCCAAAAACCAGCAATCTAATTTTCATTGAGAAAACACAAAACAGAGTTGGGGCCTCTCTTTCCCACTCCCTTCTGTCTTAACTTTTACAGTGGTTGACGCAGAATTTCAGTTTCAAGGGGACTCCTATTTTTGACGTTATTCAAAAGTTAAAAATTGGAAGGTGTGTATGATTTTAGTTTTTGGACAAAAGGGAAAAGGTCTTTGTTCAAAGATTTTCAAGTTTAAATTTGCTTGTTGTCAGCCATCACATATTTATTACTTCTTCCTAGAATAAAATAATTATAATAATAACAATAGTAGCAGGAATCATAAGGTTAATTAAAATTACAAGTTAAAGGTCAACCCTAAAAATTGTACTTATTTAAAAATTAATTTTACATATTTCTTAACTTTTAACAGCATCGGAAATTACTGACTCTCAAAAGAAAAATAAAAACATTCAGTTTAAATCAGTTGTTAATTTATTATTTGATTTTGATATCATGATCAGAGAATACTGTTTTGTGGAAAATGTTGTATAGAATATGAAGAATAAGAAATACCCAAGGGCAAAAATAGCCAATTCAATCTAAATGTGGATAATCAAAGAATGTCAAAAAAGCTGAAGTTTCGGCAGAAAAATAGAATGATTTAAAGTGAATATCAGGTTGGTCAATGCTAACTTTTGATTCTGTGAATAGGAATTAGAATTAGGTTGCAGTTCCTGTTGCGGGGGGGGGGGGGGAAGAAAACAGCCCTTCTTGGCTTTGCCCTGAAAAGGTGATTATTTAATCAAGAATGACGTTAGATTTACCTATTTTTTGTGTGTGTAGTATACCAAGTGGTATACCAAGTGGCATACCACAGGAAAAAAAAAAATTGAAATTAGATGGCATATCATATCTTTTGGAGACAGACTGAAAAATAAATGGTAATTTAAAAAAAAAAAGATTGCTAGAAAAACCGATACCTGTTGGCAAAGCCATATTATTTTATTTAGTAATTGATTTGATCAAATCTAGTAAGTGTAAAGCTAGCAACATTTTCTTGGGTCTTTCTCGATTTCGAGAACTCATCATTTCAATGGCTCCTTGTTTTGTTTTTCTGGGGTTCATATGAAATTCCAATTTATATTTCTTTGACAGCATTGTACATTATCCCAAACATTACACACACACACACACACACACACACACACGTGTTGTCTTTCACACAAGCCTATATTCAGAAATAGTCTCCCTTATTCTATTCTAAAAGGTGCAATTCTGTTAGGAGCTGATGAAGACAGCAATACTGGACTTAATGTTTCCTTTGGCTTTACTAAAACTTGAGGTAAGCTTCTTTCTGACTCTAGGCCCTGATCTCCATTTGCTTAGGGCATTTAATGACAGGATACATAGAATTGTAAAATCCTTATCTTCCCTTTTGAGATGTAAATGTTTTTTTTAAAAAGGCCTCTTACAGGTTTTACAACCTAGGGACGTCTTTGTTAAGGACCTGAGAGCCATCCCTTTGAAATCCATTCATTGAGGACAATGCCGCCCCTATCTCCCAGTTTCTGTGGGAGGCTAGGAGCCTAACTTTATTGAATGGCCTTGCTTTAAGTTGCAAAAGTTCCTCTTCTCATGAAAATAAGAGAAAGTTTGCTTTTGCCTTAGGGAAGGCCAATTAGCAAAAATGATCCTCTTCAGATTCCTTCACTCCAGCTCTTAAAAACTTTCCCAACTTTTGTTTCAGTGGGGCGTTCTGTCTCTCTCCCCTCTATTGCAATGGCCTGACTAAAGCTTTTTTTTTTTTTTTCCTATTTAATTTTGGCTGCTGAAATGTTTGCTTTGACAGGGCCAAATTTATGACATTATGAACTTTTCTTGTGATGCCGAATGATACTGCAATTTTCTGTTCAAATTCTCAGTCTGTAACCTCTTTCTGAAACTCTCTTTCAATCATACCTAGGAACGTTTCTCCCATTATCCCTTTCTGTGTTTATACTCACATGTGGACCAAGAGTAGGATGTAGGCATAAAACTAGAGTTTTTAAACTTCTTTGTGCCATAAATCCCTTTAACGCTCTGGTGAAGCCTACAAATCTCTTATTAGAATATTCCATTTAAATCCATAATATAAATACAAAGAATTAAAAAGAAGCAAATTATATTAAAATACAGTTATCAAAATATTTTAAAAATTATATTTGTTTTTTAACACATTAAATAAGATATAGTCACTTGTTTATTATCAGCCATAGCATCAAAGTAGTGATAAATGATATTTTGAGATATCTATAACAGCTAGAAAAGAAACATGTAATCTCTGTTGGTAAATATCAACAGATTTGCTGATACAGCTGTGGAGTTTTTCTGTATAGTCATAATTAAGGAAAGTGTTTAATTTCGGTTATTAGTAATTTTTTTTTTTTTTTTTTGCTCTGCAAGTATACGAATAGCTTGGCCTAGAATAAAAACACCAGAAGAGTTCTCTGATTCTAAACTAGAACTACAAGTGAAAACTTAAGGCCATAATGGTCTATTCTAGCTTTTCATCATTAATGAATTTATGTAGGAGATTGTGGCTGAATCTCTTTAGAAATAAACTATAAATTCCTTTCGTATGTTTTTCTTATAAAACTGAAGCAGTGCTAGGATGGAAATTCAAGAGGCTGGAATTCCAGCATGATTTCATCACATCTTTATTTTTACTAACCCTCTAACTGCCTAAGTATAATATAAAAGGCACTTACTCATCTGACTATGCTAAGTTCAGACGCCTTAGGGACAAGCTGTTCACATTCAGCAGTATTTTTGTAGTGTGAGATAGGAAAGGGACCCAAAAGAAAAAAATGTTTTAGTAATGACAGAGATGCTATAGGGATTGTTCACTTACAAAGTATTCTATAACCTCTTGAATATATGAACTTATACAAAAATTCATCTTATTACAGCTGTGTAAAGCCAACTTTGTTTACATATAGAAATGAAGTCACACATTACTGGTTGCTTTGTAGTTCCCTTGTAGAGATTTTTGCAATCATAATTTTGAATAGACTTTGAATTAAAAAGATAAACAGAAATATAGTTAATAAAGTTTGTAGTTAAGAAAGAAGTATTACATTTTACAACCGTTTCTTTTTTTTTCTTTTTTTCTTTTTTTTTATTCCAGGGTATTGTGAGGGTACAAACATTACGGTTACACTTTATGTCTTTGCCTCATCCAAGTGCGGGTTAAAGCCATGCCCTTCCCCCCGCCCCCCTTAGTGCTCCCCGTGTCCTTTAGTTGTTGATTTGCCCCCCCATCCCCCTAATCCCTAGAGAGTATTTCTGCCATGTGATCAACCTAGTGTTGATCAGTTAGAACCAGTTTGATGG
>RJWJ010033209.1:0-18130 GCA_004363605.1 Indri indri
TAAGTGGGAATAAATTATTAAATAAAAAGAGAAAGCAACCTGTCAGGGGCTGAAGTAGTGTGACACAAATGTAGGAATGTGATTCATCCAACCACTCAACCACCTCCTGCAGAGTTGTTTTAAATTTTATTTATAAACAGGTGACATTGATTCATTTATTAAATCTGTTTATTAAGCTCCCAACATGTGTTGCATCTCATTCTAGATGCTAGAAATATAGCAGTGAATGGCAGACAAAAAATGTCTTTCTTGCTAGAAGTTTAATTACTAAGAACTTGAACTATTAAATACTAAGATTTAATATAATCAATATTTGAAAGTTATATTTTATGTATTATTAGAACATTCAAATGGAAAATTTAGAACTTTTGTTTATAAAATTATTTTTAAATATCAGATCACAGTCATAATGAAAGAAAAGATTATGGCCAAGAGAGAATATTAAGGTATACCTAGAAAATGAGACTTTCAAGAGAGGCATTCAATAAATCTATTTTTGTATGGTTGGACATTTAACCACTTCACTTTTAATCATAAGTGCATAAATGCAATGTTGAAAAGGCCAAATTGGTAAATCTATGATAAACTTTGAAGATTTCAATTCACCAAATTGAATTGTTACAAAATCAAAGAGGAAAATTTAATTTTAATTGCAGAATGTAGGACTTTAACTTCATTTAAAAAATCAATCCGAAAATATCCAAAAGCTAAAATTGATTCCAAGAGGACTATTTCCCATTAAGAGTTTTGAGCTATTGAATTGCGACTTCATAAAGAAGAGAGTGAGCATTTATAATAATAAAAGAAATTATAATATAGAATTAAGTACACTATTTACTAATACTTTTTGTTTTCTAATTGTATTAATAATTTTAGTCTTCAGAAATTTCACCACAAACAGATATTCTTCTTTATAATAAAATGAATAAGATGAAAAAGGTAAAGTTCAGAATTGGCTTTCTATATTGCTATAAAGATTTGCTGAGCTTAGAGTGATATATTGACTCAATAATGCTAAGGTTAATATTTGCCATCATTTCAATGTGTCTTAAAATTGGCAAAATCACTGATCGATTTAAGCATAATTAAAAAGGAAGGAGTTTGAACATCATGTAAGACTGCATTCCAGCAAATCTCTTCAGACACAGTAGAGCATCAATGAACTAAATGATGACTATCGACTTAAGGCATAATGGAATGGAGATTACATAAGGAAAGTGTTATTTTCTGAAAACTGCATTTTTCATTGCCATTTTTGTTATATGAATGATGTAATTGTGTGTATTTTAGATACGGATTCACTATTTTGCTTTATTTTATTAGTTTGAGTTCCATCCTGCACATGGAGACTAAAGCAAGGCCTTGGGCACAGGCAGCTCCTTGAGGCTGGAGTTAAGGAAAAGGAACAGTGTTGGTTAAGCAGAGAAAGCCAATAAAGTGCACATCATTGAGTTGGCCACCAGGACGGTTTTGCCATTCATTAATATTAAGCTACTGTCTCTGAGCTCCAAACCCACTCTTGCCTACTATCCTGGGCTCAGAGAGCCACATTTCTGTTTTGCTGGCTTGTTCATTGTTAGCCTCAGACAACAGGAATGCTGAAGGGAGGCTATCAGGCTGGAGGGAAAGAGGGCAAAGGAGGCCCTTGCACCTTCCTCTTTGCTTCAAGTCGCCATCGGATTTGCCTCCTGTTCCTGATCCTGCAGGCATCCTCTTAACAGGTTGTGATCTGTTAACCACCCTGGCAGCAGTCTCTGTAACAACTGGTAACTATAGTTTTTCTACTGCTTGAATAACCAGCCTAATTAAATACCCTTCAGACATCAGCACCAGAATGGGTCCTGCTAGGACACCCAGAATACTTGTCACTTCCTCCTGTTCAGCAGGGACACTTAGCCCTGTTTCACAATGTTCCTCAAAATCTCAGGACAATCGAAGTTCCTGTGATCTCTTCTGTGACAAGAAGAAGGGCGGTTAAAATAGCCCTGCTGTACTTCCCACACAAAAGCAAATCCCTACTTATTCTCTTTTCTGAACAGATTTGTAAAGAATACATTTGGCACATCAACTTGTATGCCCAGTGCCAGAAGCTGTGCGGATCTGATTAGGAAAGACACATCCAGCACCACGGTTGCAACCGGAGCAACCACTTAGTTAAGATTATGTTAATAAACAGCTCATGGTCTTACGCCAAAATCCATTTGGTAGTTGCAGGGGCCACATGAGTGGATAAACAGGAATAATCCATCTCTGAGTGTCACTATCTACAATTTGACTTGGGATAAGGAATTGCTATGATTTATTGTCATGGCTAGAGTTGGGAGGGCAGTTTCCAGGGCTTCCGTCTGGCCTGTTCTACAATGACAGCTCTGTCTCTACAGGAAAAGAAATTAATTTAAGAGTGCTGCCAGCTGCTAAGTATATTCATCCCAATTATGTACTTGAAGACCAGAGCAATAATGACAGAGTATCACTGTGAGGCAGATTCGAGCCAGGAATCCATTTACACGTGAGCTCCCTCAGCCTCCAGTCTAACTGCATGGCCATGCTGGCACTTGGGGCCCCCTTCTCTCTGCACCAACTGCTCTCAAAAATCTGGCATTCCTTTTCCCCCAGTGTACAGTCAAGCTGACAAACGGGCGCAGACAAATTTAGTTAAGATTTGGAGGAGTATGTACTGTTTATATTCATAATGGCATTTCAGGTTTCTTTCTCAGAGGTAGCCAGCCAAGCCACAATCAATGGGCCATGGATTTAAGAGCTGACTTAGTCTGCAAACTAGTCAGGATATCACAATTTTTAATTTTAGTCAATGGCATAATCTTCTATTGAGCAGCAGTTAATTTTTTTCTAGTTGTATAAGATAGAAAATACCCTATTCAACTGCTCATCTCCATCATCTCTAGGAACACTAAGGTCTGTTAGGCATTGCCACAGATCACACTCATTACTACTCTAACCTTGTTGGCCATGACAATAATTACATCTGCCATACCGCTGACAGGCAAGTGCCACCACCTGGATTCTGCTCATTTAGAACTCTGTCATTTTCATTGACCTGAGGGAGCCCACTTCTGCATAAACCCTGCTATGGTGAAACCCTGGCCTAGGGGACAGCCGCCACTGAACTCCTCAAAGATGCCACTGCCCTTTGTCAGGGCTCCCTTACAATTCCCATATTGCCATGTTAGGATGTGTTCCACATGCCCTTCCCAGGATATTATAAATTCCAAGTCATGGGGAAAAGCTGCCAATAACAATAAATTCTTTTTCAACTGGACTTGTGACGCACCCCAGCCAACTCCTCCCAACAGTCTTGTCTACTATTCTTAAGTTCCTCTAGGACAGCTATAACCAGAGTGAATGCCAGTACCTATGAGCCAAATCCTGCAAATCTATCAGTAAACAGTTATTGTCTCTTACACAAGGGACTGTATGTCTTGGATGTGGCTACCCAGAAACCCAGCTCTAGTTACTGATCTGGAAGTCATGACAACACTCAGGCATGAATCATGAGGAAAGCAAGCATCACCTTGTGAAGCATGCATTTTAGTCTCCAGGCAATGAGAAAATCTGTCAGCTCTAGCAGCGAGGAAGAGTCCATTCTGGATTTTCCAGGGTTTTAAAGAGTATCTTTGTATTCAACTTTCTCAGATTCATTCACCAATCTGTTTCTATCCCAACTCTTGGGTTCTTTCTCATTTTATATCAGGGCCCTAATTTTAGTGCAGGAGATTTTGGAGACTGCACATTTATTTTCCCTTGAACTTCTTCTAGCCTCATCATTAAATTCAAGGCCTAAGCTTCATCACTGTTTACTTTCCATCTGCAAGAGTTCAGTGTCTCTATAAACACTTCCATAGAGACCTTCTGGTTTTCACAGTGTGCCTGGAGTTTAGAGTTCTTGGCTTCAGCCTGACATTCTTGTTTTTCAAGGCTTGTTAGGCTCTGTTATTAAAAGAGCCAATGCCACAGTCTTAATAATTACTATCGCCTCTACCCGACTCAAGAGCTAGAGCAATTCCACAAGCCAAAGCTTCCTCTTCTAGTGTACCTTTCCCTGATTTAGCACAGGGAAAAGCCGTGGTGTTGGTGATGCTACAGTAAACCAGAGCCTATACCACCTTTGGTACCACCAATAAATTGTCTCTTTTTGTCTGGCAACCTCTGAGCAATAAAGGTCCAAAGTCCCACCCCAAGGGAATGCTTTCTTGGGCCACTTCCACTATAAACATCTTATTTTTGTTTCACCCAAAAGCAGAGCCTGAAACAAGATTTACTTTCAACCATATTAGTTGGGGGGTAGTTTCAGGAACAGGAGGAGAGAACAGGATAAGAGAGACAGGGAAGGAAGGAAAGGTGAGAAAGCATGTGCTGTTGATCTGGCACTGCTATGAGCAAACGGTGCCCATTCCTACGGGGGATCCTCTGCGGATCAAGGAAGGAGGCACCTTAACATGTTTACTCTGATGTGATAGGAAGCAATGTGTTCACTAACTCCCATTCCGTTTAAATGGTCATTGCCTGCCTCCAAGGACCTTAATTTTTTAATATTTTCATGCAGCCTCCTTGTGCTGGCTGGAATGCTTTCCTTGACTTCAGGAAAAAAACAAAACAAAACAAAAAAGATGTTCAGAGCTGGCATCAGACAGGTCTACTGCTGCACTGAAATCAGCTGAGCAGAGGGGGACGTAAAATACGGCACTAAACTAATAGATTGTAAAAATAACTGCCGTACAAGTTGATATATTAATGAAGAGCCCAGAAATAGACTCAGGTTCATGTAAAAATATATTGCATAATGAAAACAATATTTTAATAATTGACTGATATATGCATACACAAAGGGTGCAATGCACACCCTCCGAGAGATGGACATGCTTGGGACTGGGACTTGGGGGGAAGGGGGGGCAAGGGCATCATACGTAACCTAAACACCTGTACCCCTATAAACAACAAACAATAAAAAAAATATTTTAATAATTAATTGGACAAAATATATAACTTTCACAATATGATTAAATAATTAAAAATTAATTTTTGACTTGATATTTGATGAAATCTTGACTGTGGGGAAAAATAGGAAAGTCATCATAGTTGTTATGATCTATTAATGATAACTGAATTCATAGTAATATCACAGCTTTTCCCCATACTTGAATTTAATGATCACTAAGTGTCATCTTCAGTATTCCCTGAGAGAGGAACACTTTAGAACTTATATAAAGAAACTCAGTGACATTATTAATTAACATTATGCATGAATGGAATTCAAAAAGTTTATTTTTGCCAGATATTACAAATATATGAAAGCAATTGAAAGTAATGTTTTCATAAAGCTAAATTTTTTTACCAGCCATAATATTTCCGAACGATATATTGGTACCTAATTTATTTTTATAGAAACATAATAGGTAAAATTGTATTTAATGGTTTTAAAGTAGTGAACCGACAAGTTACAATATAAATGAGAAGAAAAAATAGGAAAATCATCAAGAGGGAGATTAGGAAATTTGCACAAGGTTAAAAGCCTTGGAAATTGTTCTACTATTTTAAACCATTTCTGACTCTCAAGAAAATTGACTGTGTGCCCATGGAAGAAAAATACGATCAGAAATAGCACAGCAGGGAACAGATAAACCTTTTAGAAAAAAAAGTACATAGGCAATATTTAGAAAGACTTTGTCTGAAGTCCACAGGAAAAAAGAACGTCAAGACTGAGGATTAAGAGATATCCCATAGAGCAAAAATACCACGGAAATACGATTGGCAGACTATTACTGATGGATTTCAAATCCTAGAAGACTAAAAACAAAGAGAAGAAAGGGGTCAAAATGTAACAATAAAAACAAACCAGAACTGTCACGTAGACTGAATTATACCGCGGACAGGAAAGTAAAACTATCATAGGCTTCTCATAATAGAAAAAAATACAAGGAATTTGTATCTTACATGTGATTATAAATGTACCTACTTGTGGAAAAGTCTTTGGACATAGCCGTAAAGTAAATAAAATGCAGTTGCTATGAATTTCAGCCTGAAGAATTTGTATTTGTCTATATCTGTATCTATCTATATCCTGTTGGTTCGGTCTCTCTAAAGAAACCTAATACAGACTGAAACTTTCAAAACATAGTTTAGTTTATATTGCACGTAAGATTTCAACAGTCCCATCCTCAATTTGGTAGGGTGGGATCAAAATAATTGCTCAGGGCTTTCCCATCCTAGACTGTCCTTGGGCTCCTGCTGACTCTGTAGTAGAAAAACTTCTCCATTTGGGCAGATAACTCAGCCTCCCTTCAGTGCTAACTTCAGGAAGAGAAGCTTTGTCCTTATTTCATATGCATTGAAAACTTAAAAGAGTATGTACCAAACATTAACAATGCTTGTATCTGAGTGATGGCATTTCATGTTATTTCATTTCAGCTTACCTGTATTTCCTATTTTTTTCCCTACCGTAAACATATATTGCCTTTGTAATCAGGAAAACAAAAATGAAAATAGAGAAAAATGGATTCAAGATAAATATTGTCTAAGTTTTCATACTGATCAAAACACATAATACTCTGCTCTATTCTTTACTGGTAATGTTTGAAAATTGATATAAAACAATTAAATGTAGATAAATATAATTCAAGGAAATAACATTTAGGGTATAAATAGTTTTATGTTTTAATAATCAGAGTAAATTCTAATCAAAATATCATTATAAATGTATGCAGATGCCTTCATTTTATACCAATAAATTCTTTTATTTTAAAGCTAGAATTATACCAAATCATGTAAACAAAACACTAGTGAAAGCTCAGTACTAGTGGAAAACACCAAAAGCCACACAATGGCAACTGCCTTTTATAAAATTTCAGTAAGTGTTGTTCTCACACCAGTATTAACATCAACTGCTAGTGTCCTTAAGTCTTGTCTTCTTAGTGATGGAGATGTTGTGTTCTGCCATAAGTCCAATTCATTAGCATTGATACATTCTGACCAGTTTCTAAATATTGATTAGAAACTACAGCTTCTATTTGTACAACATCATTAGCCTTCAATTGCAAAGACTACTTGAAATCCTGAAATCCACTTAAAGCTTTAGGAAGGGTGAGTGAAGGGAAGCCTTAAACCACCACAAATAGGCATGTTGTTGTTAATCCTACCGCAATAGCAATAAAGGGATGAAAAATTAATGCCTGCTCCTGTTCAGGTCTAGAAAATAAAAATTAATCTGTATTAAGGCTACTGTTATTGGTGTCTGACTTACTGGTTAAATAATAATGAATATACAAGCACTATTTTATTATCCTTATTTGCTTTCTACCACATCATGAGAAGCTTATGCTAACAAGGAGCAAGACACAACGTCTACTCACCAATAGCCACTCCGTATAGAAAAGGAACTCTGCTTGTATGTTCTAAATAATGGTAATCATGTGATCAGCATGCCTGTGGCTTGTAACTTTAGTTTCCGAAACTGATTTTGTGTTATGCATGACTCCTAACATCTCTATTAAATAAATGTTGCTATAACCGCTTCATTCCAAAAGTATTCATTCACTAATCTAAGTATCTACAGGGCAGGGGGATTCTTGTCTATTTGTTTCTGTGCTGTGTCCTGTATCCTGATATATTTTTCAAGATAATGCAAATATTGAGGAAAATAGTTGAAATTCAATCCATCCTCACTGGCCCTAGGTCTTTTTTTTTTTTTTTTGAGACAGAGTCTCGCTTTGTTGCTCGGGCTAGAGTGAGTGCCGTGGCGTCAGCCTAGCTCACAGCAACCTCAAACTCCTGGGCTCAAGCGATCCTACTGCCTCAGCCTCCCGAGTAGCTGGGACTATAGGCATGCGCCACCATGCCTGGCTAATTTTTTCTATGTGTATATATATATTTAGTTATCCAGATCATTTCTTTCTATTTTTAGTAGAGATGGGGTCTCGCTCTTGCTCAGGCTGGTCTCGAACTCCTGACCTTGAGCGATCCACCTGCCTTGGCCTCCCAGAGTGCTAGGATTACAGGCATGAGCCACAGCGCCCGGCCAGCCCTAGGTCTTTTTAGTGGATTTTCCTACTATAATATAATGCTTTCTATGGAAAAAAACATGTCAGGAATTTATATATTCATTATTTCATAACCAAGATTGAGTTCCTATTTTGATTTGGATATTTTAAAATTATGGCACTTGAACTGTTATTAGGTAAAACTGTGGATAAAGAGTTTCATATTAAAATTTAAAATTATTGGAAGAATACAAGTTATTCAAACTACAGTGTACCTAAATTCTTATTTGTATGAGTTTTGAATAATTGAGGAGCTATATTGTGTTATTAATAGTGGTTACTTCACTTGGTGAGAGGGAATGTTAATTAAATGAGAGGGAGCATATTTTTATACACAAAGATGGTTAGATGCTTTCAGTGAGTATACATAACACACATAGTTTAAGATGACCATCTTTTTATATACTCCTATTGGCCAGACATCTCATGTGCTCTGTTTTTCTTCCAATCCTGTGCAACTAGGAATTATTAGTCAAATTTTTCAGAGTAGGAAACCATAAATAAGTTATCTTAAAGATATCGAAAAATGTTTTTCAAGACCTCACAAAGAAAAAAGAATATATAATCACATCCAATCATATCTCCCTCAATGTTAATTTTTCCAGCTATATCCTATAGTGATATCACTCAAATGCACTGGCAACCAGTTCTGAGTAGGATCTCCCAGCTGTGGATAAGAGCGTGATCATAAATAGGAGGGAGCTCTGAATAGGAGAGAAATCCTATAAAGTTGTTTATTAAGTTCCCAGCCCCATTCCAGGGTATGATATACATGGAAATAGCCCCAAACAGCATATGGCCAACTTTGGGAACTGACCTACGATCTAGGCTACCAGGCAGGTCCCAGGCTGGGCCCTAGGGGCTGCCAACATTGGGCAAATCAGAAGGGCTCAGTAAAAGCTTAAAAATCCAAATTATAGCTTTAGAAAATTAAACATATAGTTAAATGAAAATTTCAGACCAAGATGATTCACTGATGAATTCTACCTAACACTTTAGGAAGAAATAATATCAATTCTACACAATCTTTTCCAGAAAATAGAAAAGGAAGAATGCTTCCCAACTTATTTTATAAACCAGCATTACTCTTATAACAAAACAAGACAAAGGCATTCCAAGGGGGTGAGTGGGGAGGCAACTACTGAAGCAAATCCTTAATAAAATGTACCAATTTTAATCTAGCAATACATAAGAAAAGGATAATACATCATGAATGGAAGGTGGTTCAACATTTTTAGAAATTTACCAATGTAATTCACCATTTAATTTTTTGAAGTCTAAATAAGAAAAAAACATATATAAGTGCATAAATAAAATGATTCAACAAAATTCACACTAATGATAAAATTTAAAAAACTAGAAATAGGAGGTCATTTTCTTGACTTAATAAAGATTTATGAAAAACCTGCAACTAACATCATACTTGGTGATGAGAATCTGAACGCTTTGTTCCTAAGATCAGGAATGATGCAAGGATATCTTCCCTCATCACTCCCATTTAATGCTGTACCAAAAGTCTTAGTTCAAGAAGACAAGTAAATGGGAAAAAAGGTCATACAAAGTGAAAAGTAAGAAACAAAACTGTCTTTATTTGCTGATGGCATGACTGTCTATGTAGAAAATCCCAAAGAATCTAAGAAGTTACTTCTGAAACTGATAACTGAATTTAGCAGTGTTGTAGGTACAAAGTTAACATGTAACATCAATTGAATTCTTATATACCAGCATTGAAAAAATGAAATCTTATGTTAAATATAATACCATTTATATAATCTCCCAAAAATAAAATACTTAGGTATAAATATAAAATAACATACCTAGCATCTATATGCAGAAAACTATAAAACAATGATGCGAGAAATCAAAGAATATCCAAATAAATACACAGATTTACCTATTGTGTTCATGGATTGAATGACTAATTATTGCTAAAATATCATTTCTCCCAAATTTGATCTATGTTCTCAATACAATCCAAATCAAAATACCAACAAGTTATTTGGAGACATCAATAACCTGATTTTAAAATTTATGTGAAAGGACAAAATTACTTCAACAGCCAAAACATTTCTTTTTATATTGACACATACCATTCATTGTATACATTTATAGGGTGTATATATATTAAAATCAGAAAACTCATATTAGCAATTTCAACTTTTACTATAAAGTTGCAGTAATCAAGATGTAGTATTGGTGAAGGAATAGACACATAGATCAATGAAAAAAATGGAGCATCCAAAAATGTACCTAAATATCCCTATTGACTTTTAAGAAAAAAATGTAAAGAAAATTCAATGGATAAAACATATTTTTAGGTAAATTTTGCTAGAAAAAGTGGACCTCAGATGGAAAACAACAAACCTCAAGTTACTCCTCATACCTTATACAAAAAGTTAATGTAAATGGACAATAGATTTAAATACAAAATGTAAAACTATAAAATATTTAGAAAAACAGGAGAAAATCTTCATGATGTTGGCTTAGCAAAGAGCTCAAATTATAACATTATTCATTATCTATAAAAGAAAGAAAACTACAAATTTGTCATCAATGTAATTAAAAAGTATGTTTTGTGTCAGACTCTGTAATAGAATGAAAAGTTAACCTGCAGGTGAAAGAAAATATAAGCAAATCATAGCACTTATAAAGGACTTGTGTCCAAAATATATCAATCTTTTTCTAATCATAAAAATAAGAAAACACACAATTCAATCTAAGAAAAGAATTTGTAAAGCTTGTGAGATATTTCACAGAAAGAAAATAAACAAATGGCATATCAGCACATAAAAA
The DNA here is from genome assembly GCA_004363605.1 of Indri indri. Taxonomy (NCBI): domain Eukaryota; kingdom Metazoa; phylum Chordata; class Mammalia; order Primates; family Indriidae; genus Indri; species Indri indri. Next base: position 10,848 of record RJWJ010033209.1, read on the forward strand.
GTTGCTAAATATAATTTCTTATTATAGAAAAAAATAGTACTCGAATGAAATGCCATGACACATCTATTTTAAGTTCTAAAGTATTCTGATAACACCCATTCTGACAACATGCTTAGTTCTCAGATCATAGGGAGTGTATTGTTATGTATAGTGTAAATTAGGAGTCACAATGCATTTGGGAAATTGATCCACCATCAATTATTGAAATGACCATACTTTCCCACTAAACTGCAATGTCACCTTTGTTATAATTCATCTAATGGAATATGTGTGTCTTTGGAGTCTCTTACTTTTTGTTCATCTATTAGTCTGTCTTAGTGCCAAACCTGCCCCATTGTTATTAATATTGAAACAGTGTAGGAGCATAGTATGAATGGTCCAGTTTTCATTTTCTTGCAAATTGCCATGGCTATTCTTGGGTGTAAGCTTTTCCATAAGTATTTAGGATTTTTTAAAAAAAATTTGTGCCCTTATCCCCCAAAGAACTCTTAAGATTTTGATTGAGAATGTTTAGATCAAAGGTGGGGAATCTGTGGCCTTCTAGGTCCTTAAGTGAGGCCTTTTGACTGAGCCCAAATTTTACAGAGCAAATCCTTTTATTTTTATTAATACATTTTGTACATCTTTTATATATTTATTTTATTTTTTAAATGAATGTGTTTAAAATACCAAAGAATAAAATATGTTTCAAGGAAATAATCCTCCCAGATTGACCAGCACAATTAGAACATAAGTAAACTGTAGGGTTAAATTGATGGCTGCTATGCTCATGATTTAGTTCTAACTTCCCCCGCCTGACTGATGTCACTACTGCATGAGGCTGATTGGCGAGAGTTTACGGGGGTCAAGTATGCCAGTCTGTTATCAGCTTTTGGCAATGGTGTACTGTGTTTCTGTTTGAAGTGGAATTTGGGAATAGTTGCACAGCTCAACAGTGTTTTTTAATTCTGTCTGCTTAACAGTCCATCATGTCAATGAAGACCAAGAGAATGCTGAACGAAGAACACAGATTTTTTTCTAATAAGGATTGGGAAATGCAATAGTATCTTGTTTCTGCTAAAGACAAGATGATTTGCTTGCTTTGTGATACTGCAATATCAACATTAAAGAAATTCAGTGCTCATCAGCATTATAACACTCGTAAGGACTACAAATATTTTAAATTAGAGGGAGAGATACAAAAGGTTGTATTGCAGAAATTAAAAGATGAAAAGCAAAAGCAAAGACAATTCTTTCAAGCAGCAATAAGACCTGGAAATAATGCCACTGAAGCAACTTATAAAGTAGGTTATATACTCGGGGAAAAAAGGAAGCTATTCAGTGATGTAGGAATTGAGAGAGAATGCATTGTCGAAGTTGTATTACAGGATGCTTAGACCCCGATAACATTTCAAAGTACAAACAACTGGCTCTTTCAAGGAGAACGATAACTGATCAGCAGCATGAATTAGTCTGCAACTTAACAGAACAACTCTATGCAATACTTCAAAAGGAAAATATATATTATTCCATCCTTTTGGATGAATCAACTGATACTACTGACTCAGCGCAGGTTTTATACTTCATTCAGGTCAACATTTCTTTACTGGGAAGAGTTACTCTCTTTGAGCACTCTTGCGAACACAACATGAGGAATAGATATCTTCAACAGTTTTCAAGATAAATGTTATGAAGTTGCATTGAATTTGGTAAATTTAGTAAGTGTATGTACAGATGGTGCACCTTTCATGACAGGAAAACATGAAGGGTTTATTACACAGATAAAAAAGTATTAACAGATCCAGATGATCTCATTTCTTTTCATCGTATCTTGCATCAGCAAAATCTCTGTGCTAAAGCTACTGCTTTAAGTGACACTTTGTAACAAGTTATAAGTGCCGTTAACTATATTCATGCAAATGCAACATAGTGTCATCAGTTTGTAACATGCTGAAGTTGAACGATGAGGTATTCAGTGTGGACTTGCGGTATCATTGTAAAGTGTGTTGGCTATCGCAGGGACAGGTGTTAGCCCAAATTTTATCTTATCTTATTTTATTTTAAGAACAGATAGTTAAATATTGTGAAGTACAGATCAGCAATGTGAATTATCAAAGGGAGATTTCTATATGAATGAATCATTTCTTTGTGATATCATGTCAAACCAAAATGACTTGAATATTTATTTGCAAGGTAAAACTAAGTCTAAATATGCTATGTGGCAAAAATCCAAGCATTTTGAAAAAGACATCTTTTTTCAAAACACTTCTCCTTCGAAATGAAATTTTAGATGAACATTTTCTCAGAAAAGGTCATTGATGAGCAGGATGATACATGCAAATCATTTGAAGAATATGCAGCCATTATGGACCTATTAATTGGAGAATACAATGAAAGGTTCACTGACTTTGAGAATCATAACATCACACTCAAATTAGCATTTCAGTCTCACCTAGCTGATATCGCCAAGGCTTCTAAAGAACTATAGATAGAATTGATTGAGCTCTCAGTAGATGACATTTTAAAGTCATCATTTGATGTTAAAAAAGATCCAGTTGTGGGTGCATTGCATACTGTCTGGGAGATGGACACACTTGTAGCTTGGATTCGGGCGGGGCAAAGGCAATATATGTAACCTAAACATTTGTACTCCCGTAATATTCTGAAATAAAAAAATTTAAAAAAGAAGATCCAACTGAAATATGGAAAAATGCAGTGGAATACCCACATCTTCGGCAACATGCCTGAAAATTCCTTTCTTGCTTTTCAACCATTTGTTACTGCTAATCTACATTCTCCTACCTAACCCAAATCAAGGTGGCCTTAAGGTCACAAATGACCAATATCCATCTAGAGGATCCACTGACACTGCGGGCCTCCATGCTGCAACCAAATATTCAAATGCTTTCCAACAAAAAGCAGACACAACAAAGTCATCGAAAGGTTAGTTAACTTTAAAAGTAACAAATAGTTTTCATTTTTTGAAATTATTAAATACATAGTAGTTAGATTTTTACAAAATAATGTACATTTTTAAATATATCTAATTGAAGTTTTTTGAATGCAGCCTTGTTTGATTATAGCTAAATTAATGAAGGCTTTCAACATGAAATGATTTCCCACCCCTGGTTTAGAGTAGTAATAGATTAATTTGGGGGAGAATCCACATCTTGAAAATATTTAGTCTTTCAATCTTTGAATAAATCTTTTCTTTCATTAAGTTAGGTTTTTCTTTAATTTCTTTCAGTAATGTTTTGTGAATTTTTAATGTAAGGGTTTTGCTCATATTTTGTTTGATTTATGCCTAAGTGATATTTATGGATTCTATTGTAAGATGTTGTCATTTTTTGCTTCCTGTTGGCATATAGAAATATGATTAAATTTTGTATATTTACCTTGTATTTAGAAAGATTGCTTAATTTTTTTTTATTTCTAAAAGTTTGTCCACAGCCACTTTTGAATTTTCTGCTAGATAATCATGGCATCAGTGAGGAATGAAAGCTCTGTTGCTTTTACAGTATTTATTATTAATTTCATTTCTTTTCATGCCTTGTTGTACTGGCCAGGGCCTCTGGTACAATGACAAATATAGATGGTGAGAGTGAGTATCCTTGTTTCATTGTACAACTATCATATGAGGATCAGAAAAATGTTTATAAATGAAATAATTTCACATTAAAATATGCCTAAAATGGAGTCAAAATTTCTCAAAACGAGGAGAAAAGCTAAAGAGTTCTTTTTTATTTTTACAGATTTATAGGGTACCTGGACAATTTTGTTACACAATCTATTTAGTTTAAGTTCTTAAACACTCATAATTTACTTTCCTCTTACCTTATTTACTTACATACTGAATAATCATGTGTGCATATAATAATTATAGCTGATATAAAACTGAGTTCATTACTAAGAGATTAATATGTTTCACTTTTTAGAGAAAGCAACATAAATCCTCCAAAATAAAATATATCTGTTTCTTCTCAAATTGTCTATATTCAATTTATTTACTTTACCAGTTTTATTCTATTAGCAAGTACAATTATGTTTAGTTGTAGCACAAATAGTAGAATGTAATTTACATACAATAGAAGAGAAACATTCTGAAATGTAAGTCCCAGAGTGTACAGGAATGAAAAGAAAGCTCGATGAATAATTCTACTCTATTTAACTGACTGAAAGAGAATGATTCAACATCTACAAACAGAAAAAAAAAAAAAAATCAATCTCTTCATGTAACAAAATTCTCCAAATTATTTCACTTGTGAAGAATAAGCCTATTTTTCAAAGCATGATATATAGAAGAAAAATTTCATTGTTTAGAAAGCATAATAGCTACTTTGACTTCCAGAGAATTAAAACAAAGACAACTGATATGCAACTCTCCTGTAATTTCAAATTGGTTTCAGAAGCTTTTACACTTTATCTCCACATAGTCAAACTCAGAAATCTTTCCCAAGCTGAGAATTGGACTTTATATACTTTCTGCCACATCTTGTAAGTCATACTACAAAGATTTCAAAATGCCAGTATGAAGATGTTCTCCTAATATATTCCACAATTATTAAATTGCAATATGATGAAGAGCTACCTACAGAGGAAAGAATAGTGATGTGGAAATCAGTTCCTTACGAAAATGGAATCTCACCACTTGGCATTGCATTGTCAAGTATTTCTAAGGATTACACTCAAGATATAATATTAATGTTTATTATTTTAGCATTTCAATATATTTCTTTTTCTCCACTGTATTTGGTTTATATTCCTGACATAACAAATTAAGACAAATTTAGTGGCTTAAACAGCACAAGTGATCAGAAATACAATTCAGGTCTCACCAGGTTATAATTAAGGTGTCAGCAGGACTGCTTTTTCTTTTTCTATTTTCTTTTTTTTTTTTTCTTCTTTTATTTCTTCTAGAGTCTCCAAGAGAGATTCTGTTTCCAGGATCATTCAGATTGGTGGCAAAACTCAATTATTTATGGTTGTAGAACTGAGGTCCCTGCTTCCTTGGTGGCTGTCAGCTGAGAGGTGGTTCCAAGCTTTAGAGGCCGCCTACCTTCTTTGGTTCATGGCCACCTACCTCTACTTCCAGAGAGCACTGGCACTTGAGTCCTTCTTGGTCAGGTCTCTCTGCCTCTTCTTCTTTTCATCTTTATGACTCATTCTTCTACCTTCCTCTTCTACTCTTAGGGACTTATGACTAAATTGAGCCCAAAGGGACACTCTAGGATAATATCCCCAACATAAAATCCTTAAACGCCATCACATCTGCAAAGGTCCTTTTGCCACATAAGGTAACATATTCACAAGTTGTGGGGATTAGGGTGTTAGCATCTCTGGGGGACATTATTCTATCCACCTTCTGTAATGTCAACTGAATTCTGGAAGTAAGATGTCCATTCTCTTCTTATTCCAGAAAGATAATCTCTAGTATGGAATTTGTCTCTCAAATTACACAGTAATAAAGATACAATCTACAGATCACCTAAATCATTCTGAAAATGGTCAGAACTGGGATTAGTCTCATTGTTTTCCCCCACAGCTTCAGGGATTATATTTTTTCTGCCTAGCCTGTCAGATAGTCTTTTATTTTCAGAAGTTTATATTCTTTTAGATATTGAGCACTCAATCGGCTTTTATTGGGCGAATGAATAATATGTCTCTGTGTTCATAATTTTTATTATCTTTTTTTTGTAAACAAAGTAACCATCCTTAGTTCATGAAGAATTTTTGCTGTGTTATCTATAGGAATAGTTGTTATAATAATATTTATTTAACCTGCATTTCATTTCTTTATCAGTTTTATTTCCTTATTCTCTTCCATATTTGTATTTTTTCGTGATTTTTTTCTACGTACTGACCCATTTTTTTCAGAAATCATTGATCCTTCAAATCACATTTTATAAAATGTTTTACATTTATGAAATGATTTTACTCTTTTCCTGTTCTCATTCCATCTCTTCAATGCTCTGTATTTTAGATTATTTTTATGTAAAGTTTTACTTCAAAGTCAATTCTTTTCTTGCACTTTGTTTTTGAAATTGCAACTCTGCCTCCTCTAATTCTGTATTTTCTACATCCCACAGTTTGATTTACCCAGAAACATGTAAGTAGTATTACCATATTCTTTCCCTACCTCATTTCAGAAATAAGAACCCAATGACTTATTTCTGAAGGTCCTTAAAACTCCTTATCCATTAGCAAGTAAAGAACGTTTGTGTTTCAGACCCATCCAGGAAGATTAAGCTGAGGAAATAGGGGCCGATACACAAAACGCAGGATGATGGTGAGGTCTGAGTGTCCAGAGACACTGAAGTAGCACAGTGTGGTGGTGTAAATTGAGAAGAGACCAAAGAAAATGCTTTCACACACTGCAGAAAACCCTGTCCTGCTTTCATTTATCATCCTAGATGGAGAGTTGCCAGGGGATTTCTCTACAGTGGGGTGCCCAAAATGTGTTCCACACACCAGGAACATCAGCATTTTCTGGAGATGATTAGAAATGCAAATTCTCAGGTCCTGCCTCATCTTACTGAATTTGAATCTTTGTGGCTGGGACCCAGGAGTCTGTGCATTACCAAGCCCTCAGGTGGTCAGTTTGCATGCTAACGTTGCAGAAGTAATATTAGAGGATGCACTCTGCGCACCATGGAATTCAGACCAATGCATTCACAGAAAAGATGTATGTGGGACTTCTGTGAAACAGTTGCATTATGTAGATGGACCACCGTGTGGGTTACTTAAGTCCCCTAGACTTGTCTTGTGTAGACATAGAGAGCACAGTTTTTCCACAGTGGCATCTTGATGCTAAAAGAGTATGAAGGCAACAGTCTCTGTAAGCCAAGGACTAAATTCATTTAATGGATTCCTGGCTTCCTTTAAGAATTGGTTTTTAGACCGTGCCTGTATCGGGGCTAGTTGAGCCTTGACCCCGATAAAAACTGATACTAAATGTCCTTCCATACCTCGATATGCAAATGTGAACAGCTGGAGGTCAAACGAATTTTCTGACTTAAGGAAAAAATTAAAAATGTATTATTTATTACTACCAAATATTTTATGTAAATCATACACATTACACATAGTTTCCACATTGTGCATCTTCTGTGAATTTATTCCCCTTTGTTAAAGGTAGTTTTGTGCAGTCTTAGGATAAACTCAAGATTTTGTGGCTTATCTTTTGATGATTATCTTCTGTCTTCTGAGCACTGTTTAGTGACACCCTTTGGATTTGATCAGGGCTCCATTTAGAATGTGCTGCCTATGTGAAGATGAGGTAGGAGTGCGCAGAAGAGAAAGGATTG
>RJWJ010033210.1:0-15455 GCA_004363605.1 Indri indri
GTTCTTTTTAATCTCAATATCTTGTGCCTTTCTTGGATTTTCTATTTCCTCTTTTGTTTCATTATACAGAATAAACCTACTGATAGGTCTTCTATATTTGGTAATTTCTTTGCATGAAATGTTCATTTATTTGGTTCTGTTTGTTTTTCCTTAAGTTTCCCCCTTATTTGTTTTATTCTGAGTTTTGTGCATTTTTTTATTATTATCTCTACTTATGACTTTGGATTTTTTTAGTGACACATGCTGAATGATCATTTCTCCTAGAAGGATTTACATTTACTTCTGTCAGTTATCTCAGAATATTTATATCTATTTTCATATTAAGTTTCAAATGTATGTAGTTTCGAGATAACTTGAGATTCAATAATGAAATTATGTGACACCCCACCAGTAGTAATACATACTCAAGGGAGTCATTTTCTTCTTCTTCTTTTTTTTAATCTACACCCAAAGCTTGGGATGAAACAAAACGCTCCTCTGGTTGTTCTGCTTCTGTGGTAGAATTCTTTCTCCCCTAATTCATTCTTTTCCTGAGAGGTAAGCTTTCTTTGGAAATCAGTATACATAAGAGGGTCCCAAAGTCCCACTTGAGTCCTGCCATGGTACTAAATTTCTAGGCCGTATTAACTATTTATGCCCTTTGGTACCTAGCAGCTTCAGAACTTACTTAAATCCTTGAATTTGGGGAGCTTCATTTCTGCCTTAGTGGATTCCCTTATTGTCTTCCAGGCTTTCTAATAACATATAAAAGCCATGATTATTATTATTTTTAACACACTTGTATACAAAATAGCAGAAGAATATCAACAACTCTCTCATCTTACTGAAAGCAGAGGTCCATGCAATTCTATGTAAGTATAAACTGATTAAAATAAAATATGCATTCATTATATTTTATTGTGAGTATGTCTATCACTACTAAAATATTCTATATTTTGTATTGTTATTCATACAGCAGAATATTTTGCATATAGTAAATGTTTTACAGTGATTGTTAAATAGACTTTAAAATTAATATAGCTCTATGGCATTTTATTGGAAATATAGTTTGGTTTAGCAAACTGATCAACAATGGTTCCTTTAAATTATGTTTCTTCATGAGTCTCATATTCATTTTGTGATGATTAGTATGTCATTTAATAAATAGGTACTGACAAATGGCTAATATTAATCTCTTTGAAGTACACACATATATTAATACAAATACCATAGGATGTATTTAACATCTTGTTCTAAAATGATAAATTGTCAATAAAGAAATACACAATAAAATTCTATGATCCAATGTGTCTTCAAAGCACATGTAATTCCTAAAATTTATTCTTCTCCATTTCTCTCCTAAATGTATCTTCTGCTTTCTTAATAGAACTTCGGTAAGCAATTATCTCAAGTAATACCCAAAATGTAAACAATGTTATGACTATGACATTTTATACATATAGCTCATTCAATTGTGTCTAAAGAAATTAAAATATCAGCAATATATTTAAATCTAATAAGCAGTTTAGACCAGGTGAAATTTCGTTAAGAAGCTAACAAAAACTTGTTGATATGTTAAAGAAATGTATCATATTACTAAATGATTTTAAAAAGCCAAAATAGTGCTTTGTTCCAACATATAATCTCAAAATAGTTTTATTTAAATTTTTAAAACTGAATTTTGTATTTTTTAAATAGTGTAATTTGTTACCTTACATTTGGAACATAATCTATAATATCCATTTGGCAATTGGATAATGAAGACCATCTTCCAACATACTGTGAGTCTCATTTTGCTTAACACTTTGTATTTATGAGCAATTATTAGACAAATATATTTTATACATTTTCTATGATTTTTCTTCTTTGAATTTTGTAATCTTGTTTCTGCTTTTGTAATTATGATTAATACTCACAGCTGATATTACTATTCCCTCAAAACTTTGTTTTATTATTATTTATTATTTAAATTTTACGTTTTCTGCATCTAAAGCTTTGAGGACTATTCATTTCACTTATTGTTAAAATTGCTAAATAATAATAATTTAACTTTAGATGCAAGAAATTGTTAACACTTTTCTCTAAACATGACTAGTGGAGCTTACTTGAGTTATGGTTTAACTCACACACGAGTATGTTCTTATTTTCCTTCCTATATTTTAAATTTATGGTCTGGACTATGATGCAAAAGGTACTACAATAGTTATTATTCAGGTTTATCTTGGTTCATTATAGTTAAGTTCTTATAAAATTGTCACAATTTTCAGCATGAGCTTATTCACTTAACATACCTGTATTGACTGATCATGCGCCAGGCACTGTTAAAAGCACTAAAGTGATTGATGCTGCAGGATAATACAGATGTGATCATGAGCAGTGATGTTAAGAGGATACAGCTGCTGGGGTGTCTAAAAGAAACCAAATGCTTAAGAAATACAAATAAAAATCTAAAAAACCTCTTCATGAATCATCTTATTTCCCTTTTGATATGATTGTTATTTTACTCTAGCAAACATAAATTTTTCATCCAATGATAGTGACATGATCTTAATTAACTGAAATAGAATTAGTTTGGTTAGTTTAATTGGGTTGAATAATATGTCAAAAGCACTGTGCCTCAGTTTTGCTGCCTCATAGTTTGAGACAGATTTTGCCGTATTTCCTAAATTATTCCATAACATAATAGTTAAAATTTAGGTATTCAGAAAGACTATCATCTCTATCTTTGACCCTCCAATCCCCCTTTATGTTTTCTAAAGTATTAGACAGTTGTTAGTGGTCTATATGGTTAAACAGTGAAAGTTTATGCATCGGTTGCTGCTAAGGACATCAGCGAGATCAGATACCTGAAAGCTTGCCAGTTTAGTTTGCATGGAAAAATGAACACTAGAATGTAGAACAAGAAATATCTGCATTCCTTAGACTATAGTTTTAAATTACCAAGAATCTCCCTATATTTAAACCTATGGGCAATATTTTCAAACATGTGTAATATATTTGTTTAACTTTATGAGCCATGTGTAGATCAAAAATATTTTAAGTAGATCAAAAATGTGTATGCTCCATTATTGTTTTATTCAGACTGAAATTAAGGAAAGTTTCTTGAATTAGCGTGTTTATAATGTGAAGAACTCTTTTAACATCAATAATTTAAGACTAAATATATTTGTTAAAAAAGGCAAAGAAAAAGGAATTAAGAAGTCAATATATATATGCCTATATCTACCCACATGAGAAATTATTATAGATTTTTATTGTGGTATAATTTTTATGTAAATTATCTAGCTGATCAAGGTTAAAAATAATATACAGTTACTTCAATGATATTTGAACAACTAAAAAGACCACTAGGTTATTCTGAAATGTGAAACCATGTCTACTATTCCAATGTATTGTGAATAACATCCAATTTGTGCAGCAGAATTCAAACAACCATTTTGGGGGCCTTAAAATTTTATGACTCGGAATAACTGAATAAATATTTCATTTTTTGATGAGTTTCTTTGATATCATGTAGGCACAGATTAAAGATGTTCCTATTCTTGTTTTGTCTAAGTTTAATATCACATTTCTTTGCATTGGATTAGCAGCGATTACCAAATTATATTACCAACTTTTCTTACTATATTACTTATAAATTTTGTCATGAGAATCTTTTAAAACATAGCTGGTAACTATATCTTACCAATTATTGTTGTATATTTAAATAGCCTAGAGCTAAACAAATATCAATATCTATTTTTAAAATTCATATTATAATATAAAATAATGTAGACAATATGATATCCAGATAAGAAGTGCATCTTTAAAAAAGCATAAAGTATGGATCACCTTTTTTCTTGTTAAGATATAAGTAGAATTTCTACAAAGATTAAGCCATTCTAGATGTTGATTCTTTGCAGAAAATAAATTCAAGTTTTCTCTGTGACAGTCTATTTACTGGGATATTTTCTTCTTTAAAAGATTAGTACTTCTTAATGCCAAATAGTAACACTAATGATGCTTGGAGAAGTTTTATGATGAAGATTTATTTGTGTCCTGGACACAGAATACTTACTCATTCCAATATCAATTTTAGGCTGAAGGAGATAAGAAAGAATCATAGAACCTTGTTTCCCTCATACTCAGCATCAGGAAATCCTGGCCATTACACATGCAATGCAATTATGTTATATCACGTCATGTCATGCTATATCATATCCAGGTCATATTATTAGTTGTCTAGGGCTGCCATAACAAAGTACTACCAACTGCAAACTTTAAAACAACAGAAATGTATTCTGTCAAGTTACGGATGCTAGAAGCTTGACGTTAAGTAGTCTATGTCTCTGTCTCTCTCCAAAACTCTCTCTTTATAAGGACTTCAGTCATTGAATTTAGGGCCCACTCTAATTTAGTATGACTTCCTCTTAACTACACTACATCCCCAAAAACTCTGTTGCCAAGTAGAGTCACACTCACAAGTTCCTGCTGGACAAGAAGTTTTGGTGGACATAATTCAAGCCAGTACATCATGTCATATTGTATCATATCACATCAATCATCACATCATATTATATAATATCATTTCCCATCATATAAAATATATTTTTGACAATTCTTGCTTTATTGAAGTGATGAGTAGGTAAAGGTTAGGGGATGGGAGTGGCTTTACCTATATACCAGTATTTAAATCTCAACACAGTTGGCATTTGGGACTGGATAATTCTTCATTGTGAGGAGCTGTTCTGTGCTTTCTAGGAGTTTGGCAGGATCCCTATACACTAGACAGCATTAGCCCATCCCTAGTGAGTTTTGTCAACCAAAAACATCTCCCAGGCCGGGTGCGGTGGCTCACGCCTGTAATCCTAGCACTCTGGGAGGCCGAGGCAGGCGGATCGTCCTGAGCTCAGGAGTTCGAGACCAGCCTGAGCAAGAGCGAGACCCCGTCTCTACCAAAAATAGAAACAAATTAATTGGACAGCTAAAATATATATATAGAAAAAGTTAGCCGGGCATGGTGGCGCATGCCTGTAGTCCCAGCTACTTGGGAGGCTGAGACAGTAGGATTGCTCAGCCCAGGAGTTTGAGGTTGCTGTGAGCTAGGCTGACGCCATGGCACTCGCCCCTGGCAAGAGAGTGAGACTCTGTCTCAAAAAAAAAAAAAAAAAAAAAAAAACAAAAAAAAAAAACATCTCCAGATGTTGCCAAATGTAACTTGGGAGTAAAATAACCCCTAGTTGATAACCAGGGTTGAGAAACTGGACCATTTTGTTCATTGGAACCATTATATCATTAACTCTTATTTAGACAATTATTCTTCAGGAAATCTAGTTTGTTTTCCTTCTCTGAGACTATTCTGACTTTGGCATTATTTCTCTTAACTGTTTAAACCAAACAAAAGGAATATGACTTTTAAAAATTTTATTATATTTAAATAAATTAAGACATCCTATGTTATCCACTATCCAAAGGCATTTTGATGCATAAGAAAACTAAACTAAAAAAATCAGAAGAATAATATGTGAAAGTACAATGGAAATATAAATATAAATGAGAAACAAACTTGTATGTAAACCATATCCCCTTTCTGTTCTGACAGCAAATTATTTGATTTCTTAATGATTGCTTGAGGAGACAAATGATCAAGGGTTTGATTGCTGTGAATGGAATCAGAAAAATGTGCTTAGGGAATTTGAGTTTCTTACCAGTCTTACCTCTGGTGATGCACTCGGCCTGGCCTTGAAAACTCAGTTTGGCAAGACAGAACACCTGTTTATCTGGATGGGTGTTGGATGGACATATCCATTGATTTTATTTGTGTATTTGATTGTTTTACTTTCCCTTTATTTTTCTAATTTTATCACTGTCTAACTATTCCTTGCAACTGCTACATCTTTCTTTTTGGTATATTATTGTTTTCATTGTATTTGAGAAAGTAACATCTTTCTACAACCAGATGACTTGAGGGAAATGTTTGATATTTTAAGATGCTTGCTATGGTCTGAATGTTTTTGTCTGTCATATATTTGTGTCTTTCATATGTTGAAATTCTCACATCAAGGTGATGGCATTAGGAGGAGGGGCCTCTTGGGATATGATTAGGTCGTAAGAGTGAAGCCACCATGAATGGGATTAATGCCTTTATAAAATAGGCCCAAGGGAGCACGTTTGCCCTTTCTCCCATGTGAGGACACAGTGAGAAGGCACCACTGATGAACCAGAAAGTAGGCCCTCACCAGATACTGAATCTGCAAATGCCTTGACTGCCCAGCCTCTAGAACTGTGAAAAATAAATTTGTGTTCTTTGTAGCCACCCAGTTTATGGTATTTTGTTATAGCAGCTCAAGCAGACTAAGACAATGCTTCATGGTCGATTTGCATCCATTGCATGGATTGTATTGTGCACATTTTAAAAGACTATCTAAATTTCATTTTACTGAAAACAGCTCACTGACAAACATTCTTGCCCTCTTTCTGTAGCAACCAACAACCTAAAATTATATATTTCCCATAGAAAGAATGATTAATCTTAACACCTGTATTATTATAAATTAACAATTGAAAAAATATTCAGCATTCCTTATTTACCAGGCCTCAGATACCAGGAGACGTTTTTTTCCAGAATCATTTCAGTAGTGCTTTTGACAAAGACAGCTTTCTAGACATCTATTCCACTATAATTTTCTACCCACCGCAATACCTAAGCTGCTCCTCTCTGTGTCACTGTGTTAATCTATTTGGGCTGCAATAACAGAATGCAATAGACTGGTTGTCTTAGACAACAAAATATTTATTTTCACAGCTATGGAGGCTGGAAGTCTGAGATCAATGTGTCAATTAGTTGAGATCTTGGTGAAGGCCCTCGTCCTAGTCTACAAGGGGCTGTCTTCTCATTGTATCCTCAGATGCGGAGAAAGATCTCTTGTCTCATACTCATTTTTAAGGGCTTTAATCTCATTACAGGAGCTTTACATCCCAAAGGCCCTATCTGCTAATGCCATCATATTGGGAGTTTAGATTTCACCATATGAATTTTGGAGGGATATAGAGATGTAGTTGATAGCAGTGGCCAATGAGCAATCATTGTATTTGGCAGAACAAAACTTGTCACTCATTCTCTGAGACAGGTTTCATGTTTTTCTTCCTCTTCTTTCAAACTATTCCAAGTGCCTCAGACCCATCCCTTAGTTCTTTTCTTGCTCTGAGGTCACTGTCTTGGTGATCTCTTATTGTATTATTGTTTTAAATAAATGCCATAAAAACCCAAATTATATCTCTAGATAATAAATCTCTTCTGAATTCCAGTCTTAGCCCTGCAATTGCTTGCTTGACATATTTGCTTGGATCTCCGATGCTCCTCTCAAAATAAATTGATACAGAACCTCTGTCTTTCCCCCTCAGACCTTTGCTCCATCTTCAGTCTTTGTCATTCTATTCCTCCCCTTACTCATAAAATACTTGGAGATATCTTTGATACTTTTTTTTTCTTTTACATCTTACATTTTGCCTATCAGAAAACTCTGCTGGTCAGATCTCAAGAATACACATACTCTAATCATTTCTTACCACTTATACTGAGAGCACCCTGGTACTAAACTATGGTTCAAATATTCAAGAGAGTTTTCTTTCTTTTCCCTTGTTCCATCTTTTGCCAAGAAAGAAATAGCTAAATTTCCTTGTTACCATTTTTCTATTTTGTCACCTTTACACTGAGTTGTAAAATTACACATATTATTATGCTCTCTTTTTTGAGATTTTGGTTTTTATATTTTAAATAAAATATTGGCACATGTTGGATTTGGTTAAATTTAATATAACACACACACATACACATTCTAAATTTCTGTTCATAGAAAATGTAGTCACTGCTCAGAAAACTACATCTTTTGTGCAATCATATTTTTGATCTCTCAGAAGTCAAGGCATACGCATAACATTTTATGTTACATTAATATCCTGTTTATAGTAGAGCCTCATTACTTAAGAAGTGAAATGGGAAAGTTTAATTTTTATGACTATATTTCACTATGTTTTAGGAGAATTTGGCAATTACTTTTTATTGTTACTCAACAAATGGTCCTATCAAATAATTATAAAGGAATATTTTTAAACACATGAATTTAGAGCCAGTTTTTTCCAAGTGGACTTTTCATGAGGCTAAAATCAAGTAGCTAATTACAAATAATATTTTTCTATCCACTTGGGCTAATGAACGTATCTGGGCAAGAATTTTCCGAACTGGGAGGAAATCTACATTACAAATTATTGATTCTATAATAGTTTCAGTATTGTGATATACAATATTCAGATGTATCAAAGCACTGGATTTTTGGTGCCAAACAAAAAAATCATTTAGGTGGTGATTTTTATTAGCCATTTTTCATGTAGTTAATATTCAAAATAATGTGACAGTAAGTTTTAGGCTGTCTACTTCCTTCAGAGTTGCATTAATTTTACTAATTATTTCTAGAGATACATGAGATTCAATAAAACAGAAGTCAATTGCAAACATTCCACTGTGAGTTAAAGAGGAAGGAGCATGTAAATGACTAACAGGTGCATTTGGGAGCAGGGTCTCGAATAGTGATAACTTATGTTGGTGAGTTGTCAAGGACTGATAGGCATGGAAGCATAAAAATTTAATTTGTATTGGTCCAAAATCTGGGTTGCAGTGACTGACACCTTTATTAACTCTTTTGGAAGCAAAAAAGCTTCAATAAGCTAGGGAGCATTCCAGAGATTGGATATAAAGATCTTTCAGTCTCCGGTGAGTGAAGAATAAATCAATGTGTTTCAGGTCAGTTCTCCCTTTTAAGAGTAACCTGGTTTCTAGTAGTAATTCTTGACATTTATTTTTAATATATATTTTATGAATCCCTAGGAAAACCAATGAAAGAAGCATATACACTTCCACTCTTGATAAAGTTTCAAAAGATTCAAAAACACTCTGAGTCTTTTCTTGGCCTCATAGTGATCCACAGGTTCTAGGATAAGGACCTCAGCCTAAAAAAACTCTTGTATATCCTTATGATGATCACCTTGCAATGCTGGCATTAGACACTCTTTTCCAAGAATCTTTCTGGGATATTACTCACTTACGTAAAGACAACCAGATAGTACTTTTTCTTAATTCATTCAAGAATATCAAAGTTAAGTTTTTAAAAGTTAATTAGAATAGAAGGGATCAAATCACAAAAAGAATATAATATTTTCTAGAAATCTATTTAATATTGTGTATTAAGTAGACCATTTTGGGGAAATAGATTTACCTATATAAATACACACATACATTTGTTGGGTATACATTATTACATATTGCAATGAGATTTGATCAAACAATTTTCTTCAAAGCAAAAGAAAAAAAGAAAATATTACAATGAGATTCTGAACTTTCACTTTTATATCTCATCTTTCAGATATAACTTTTTTCTTATCATGTCACCCACTGCTGCCTTATCTATCAAGTTCTATATAACTTGATTTTTCCTAAACTGAGTAGAGGATGATCATTTCTAAAAGTATGGAGAAAGCAGATAGGCTTTCATTATGAGCTTTTAGGAGTTAAGGAGAAATGATGTCTTTGGGGAAAAGAGTTCAGACCTACCAAATATAAATGAATATAGAAAGAATGAGCCATTGGCACCTGGAAAATCAGGTTTCTCAATATAAGTATAAGTCCTTGGTATACCACCCAGGATATTAAAATTTATATCTAAAGGATGATAACCTAAAAAAATTCTCATTTATTTATTTAATACAAAACCTCTTGGATTTTCATTTAAAATCTTTTATGATATTAAGGCTATATAACACTCTAGATCCATCATGTTTTTCTTTGCATATATGGCTTTCTGCCAGATGACCAGATTAAACTAATGCTTCTTAGCTGTGTATCTTTTTGGGTGGAAGTTACTTAACTTTTCTCTGCCTCAATATCCTCATTTGTCCAAATACGAGAATCAGAGGATGTATTATTTTACTGATATTGTTGGGACATAAAATAATATAAAACATGTAAGTTTGTGGACATCAGTTTGTGATACATAATCAGCACATAAAAATATCAGTTGACATTATTCTCTGAGAATAATGAACCTTTCTATTTATTGTCTTATATTCAGTAAATGTCTCATTATATCATATACATCTCTATTTAGTTAACCAGAGTGTTCCTAATGTGAAATATTGTCTAATTTAGCACATTGTATATGAATGAAGAGATTAATTACTATATTGTAATGATAGATGTTCACCGTATGACTCTGATGCTATGAAACTTATAGTTTTAATGATGATTTTAAAGACCATGTTTTATTAACTTTATTCTATAATGCAGGTTTCAAAACTTCTCATTTGGTATACAAAATCTTAATTTACCATGCTGAAACAATATATAGCCAAAGACAAATTTATTTCTTACTCTAATTCATATTATCTTTAGACTTTAAAAAAAAAGATTTCAAAATTCACCTTCAACATTTACAATATAAACAAATTATTAATTGAATAAAAGTAAATATACTTTTAAAAGAACAAAAATAATGTTAGGAACATTAAAATATGTTCATGATGCTATGTCATAGAGATAGAAATCAAATTAAAAATTTGAGTCATATCAAAGTAGAAATCTGACAAGAAACAAAAATCATACTCTTGGGGAAACTATGTTTATTTCAGTGCCCCTTTGTGCCTCTATCTCTGTCTTAGATCATTTTCTCCTACATGTAACTGACTAGCTGAAGCTGGGTCATATATAAAGAAAATAAATTCATTTCTTACAGTCATGAAGGCTAAGAAGTCCAAGGTCAAAGTGCCGCATCTGGTTAGGCTTTTTGCTAGCCAGGACTCTGTGGTGGAGTCCTGAGGTGGCACAGGACATCAAATAGTGAGGGGGATGAGCGTGCTAGCTCAGGTCTCTCTCTCTCCTCTTAGAAAGCCACTAATGTCACTCCCATGATAGCCATTAATCTATTAACTCATTAACCTATTAATTCACAAGTGGATTAATCCTCTCATCAACACCCTGTCAATCACCCCTTACAGGCCCCACGTCTCAATACTGCCATATTGGGGATGAAATTTCAACATGAATTTGGAAGGGCATAAACATTCAAACCATAATAGTCTCTTTCTCTCACTGTACACACATAAACACATACTCAGACATGTTTACATTCATAGAAGAGTCTGGATCCAAGCTATGTAAAGAATATACTAAGACAACAATGATAATATTTATAAGTAAAGAACACCAAAAACTGAAAATAACACTGTTATTAAAATAGGATAAATAGTATTTTTATTTAATTAATATTTTTATTTAAAACATAATTCAAAGCATCTCAGTAAGTTAAGATATGGTAGAAGATTATATCAAAGCAAGGCCGGGCGCGGTGGCTCATGCCTGTAATCCTAGCACTCTGGGAGGTCAAGGCGGGTGGATCGCTCAAGGTCAGGAGTTCGAGACCAGCCTGAGCAAGAGCGAGACCCCGTCTCTACCTAAAAAAAAGTAGAAAGAAATTATCTGGACAACTAAAAAAATATATGTAGAAAAAATTAGCCGGGCATGGTGGCACATGCCTGCAGTCCCAGCTACTCGGGAGGCTGAAGCAGGAGAATCGCTTGAGCCCAGGAGTTTGTGGTTGCAGTGAGCTAGGCTGACGCCACGGCACTCTAGCTCTGGCAACAGAGCCAGACTCTGTCTCAAAAAGAAAAAAAAAAGCAGAGAATATTTTAATAAATACAATAACACCCCAGTTGATCTTCTAGTTGAGCTAAGGCATTGGATGCCTTGTTAGTGTTTCAAATAGCTCATTTTCTTACTTATTGTAATTCTCATTTTATAAGTTCTATTGTATTTCTTTTTGCATAAATATTTTAATAAAATATTTAATTTTATAATGGAAAATACAATATCAATATACCTTTCATAAACACATTTTCTAGGGAGCTATCAGTGTATCACTTCTAGAAGCATCAATGTATAATTACTTCAACGAGATACATTTTATGAGAAGAGATATGACCGATATTATAGTAAGAATTTAATTGTAAATGGACTTGTGAACTTTTCCTTTTATCTTGTCTCTGTTGATGTTTGAGCATTAATTGCAATATTTCGAATGCTTGATCTTGAATAGAAATAAATAACGATAATTACTAATATTAAGAACTAACTTAAAACATAGAAATATTGTACATTAATAGTTTGATTAAGGATTTTGTTTTAATGAAAGAAAAAGCAGATGTAGAAGTATAAACAGCAGAGAAATATAGAAGAACATAAATCATTATGTTGTAAGATTTATTATGTCCTGTATGTGTTTTCATGTCCATTTACAGAAATCAGTTTTATTGTTATTTTTAATTTTTTTCTAATTGATTATTATTTTCTTTTTCTTGTCCATCTCATCAAACTCTCAGATAGAGAAGGAACAAGTATTGGGCAATGATTATTGCACAGTTAATTATTTTGTGCCTTGCAGATTTTAATTGTAATTATAAAATCGTAAATCAATTATGTCAATTCCAACTACAAACCGAAGGAGGGAATAATGTTTAGGTGAGTGTCTATCAGTGTGTTATAATTACATGGCATTTTTTTAGGAGCAAAAGAGTGCATGAAGGAATTGTGAATTATAGATGAACGGTATTCTATAGCCCATTACCCTCTCTGTTACTCTATCAATCAGGGGTCATGCATATGTTTTGTTTCATTAGTTTAGCTTCATAAGGGGCCTTACAAAACTACTCTTGGGGTAAGATAATTGGATAGCTAAGGAACTATTAGTGAAACATTTTCTGATTTATTTGAAAAAAAACTACAGGCTTACTATACGATTATAATTTGTCAATTAAAATAATATTAATAAAAGTACTCAAAGCTTATATTGTGCGAAACTGCATTGCACTTCTGCAAATAGAATATACGAATGGCCAAAAGTCGTATATGAATTCTCAACATCAGTACTTATCAGTGAAATGCAAATCAAAAATATACTGAGATATCAGCTCACACTTGTTTTCTGGCTATGTCAAAAACCAGAAAATAAAAAGTGTTGGTAAGGATATGAGGAAATTGAAATTGAAATACTTGTGCACTGTTTGTGGGAATGTAAAATGGTGCAGCCACTATGGAAAACAGTATAGAGGTTCCTCTAAAAATTAAAAATAGAGTTATAATGGATGTAGTGATTCTCTTTCTGAATATATATCCAAAATAATCTAAGAGATGGATCTTGAAGAGATATTTGCACATCCAAGTTCATAGCAGCACCATTCACAATAGTCAAGAGAGTAACAAGCAACACAAGTGTTCATTCATGGTTAAACAAAATGTGATACATACATACAATACAATATTATTCAGCCTTAAAAAGGAAGGAAATTAAGACATATACTACAACCTGGATAAAACTCTGAGGGCATTATACTAAGTAAAATAAGTTGGTCACAGAAAAGACAAATACTGTATGATTCCACCCATGTGAGGAATCCATACTAGTCAAATTCATAGGAAAAGAAAAGTACCATGGTGGTTTCCAAGTGCTCACAGGAGCAGGAAATGCAGAGTTGTTCAGTAGATGTAGCATTCAAGCTTTTCATGATGAAAGAGTACTGACAATTGCTTGCATAACAATGTGCATATACAGGAAACCACTGAATCATTCACATAGAAATAGTTGAAATGAATGTACATGCAAAAATTCTCCACAAAGTCCTAGCAAACCCAATCCAGGTGCTTATCAAAAAAATAATCCATCACGACCAAGTGGGCTTCATCCCAGAGATGCAACATATGCAAATCTATAAATGTAATTCACCACAAAATAGAAGCAAAAACAAAGACCATATATATGATCCTCTCGATAGATGCAAAAAAAAGGCATTCAACAAAATTCGGTGCCCTTTTATGATAAAAACACTTAACAAAATAGGCATAGACAGGACTTACCTAAAAATGATACAAGCCATTTATGACAAACCCACAGCCAACATCATCCTGAACAGGGAAAAATGGAAAGCATTCCCACTTAGAACTGGAACCAGACAAGGTAGCCCTCTATCACCACTTCTATTCAATTTAGTGCTGGAAGTCCTAGCCAAGGCAATCAGGCAAGAGAATGAAATCAAAGACATCCAAATGGGGGCAGAAGAGGTCAAACTATGGCTCTTTGCTGATGATATGATCTTATATCAAGAAAACCCAAGAGGTTCTTCATGAGAATACTGAAATTGATAAACAAATTTAGCAAAGTCTCAGGTTACAAAATCAATGTACAAAAATCAGAAGCATTCTTATATGCCAACAACAGTCAAACTGAGAATGAAATCAAAGACTCAATACCCTTCACAATAGCAACAAAGAAAATAAAATACCTAGGAATATATATAACTAAGGAGGTAAAAGACCTCTGCAGGAAGAACTATGAAACACTGAGGAAGGAAATTGCAGAGGACATAAACAGGTGGAAAACCATAACATGCTCATGGGTCTGCAGAATCAACATTGTTAAAATGTCTCTACTACCCAAAGTGATCTACACATTCAATGCAATCCCTATTAAAATATAGACATGATTTTTTGCAGATATAGAAAAAATACTTCTATGCTTCGTATGGAACCAGAGAAGACCCCGTGTAGCAAAAACAATCTTAAACAAAAGAACAAGCTGGGAGGCATCAATTTACCAAACTTCAAGCTACACTACAAGGCTATAGTAACCAAAACAGCATGGTACTGGCATAAGAACAGAGAAATAGACCAATGGAACACAACTGAGGACCCAGATATAAAACCATTCTCATATAGCCATCTAATGTTTGACAAAGCAGAAAAAAAAAAACACATACACTGGGGAAAACAATACTTATTCAATAAATGGTGCTGGGAAAATTGGATAGCCACATGTTCAAGACTGAAAAAAGATCTGCACCTTTCACCTCTGACAAAAATCAACTCATGCTGGATAATAGACTTAAACCTAACCCATGAAACTATATGAATTCTAGAAGAAATGTTGGAAAAACTCTTATAGACATTGGCCTAGGAAAAGAATTTATGAAGAAGACCCCAAAGGAAATCACAGCAACAACAAACATAAATAAATGGGACCTAATCAGATTAAAAAGCTTCTCCACAGCCAAGGAAACTATAATGAGAGCAGACAACATACAGAATGGGAGAAAATACTTGCATGCTACGCATCTGATAAAGGGATGATAACTAGAATCCATATAGAACTCAGGAAAATCAGCAAGAAAAAAATCAAACAACCCCATTAAAAAGTGGGCAAAGGACATGAACAGAAACTTTTCAAAGGAAGACAGAATAATGGCCCAAAAACATATGAAAAAATGCTCAACATCTCTAATCATCAGGGAAATGCAAATCAAAACCACAATGAGATATCACTTATCTCCAGTGAGACTGGCCTTTATCAAAAAGTCCCAAGACAATAAATGTTGGCGTGGATGTGGAGAGATAGGAACAC
>RJWJ010033211.1:0-18042 GCA_004363605.1 Indri indri
GGGGAGGAGGGGACGGATATATGCATACACAAAGGGTGCAATGCGCACCCTCCGAGAGATGGACATGCTTGGGACTGGGACTTGGGGGGAAGGGAGGTCAAGGGCATCATACGTAACCTAAACACCTGTACCCCTATAAACAACAAACAATAAAAAAATAAAAAAAAAAATAAAAATAAAAAAAATAAAAAAATAAATAAATAAAATAAAATGATGAACTCACCTTCATAGGACCCACCACCAAAGAATTCTCTTACAGGCTGGATTTCCAGTGTGGGTGTGTGTGTATGTGTGTGTGTGTTTGCATGTGTTTAATATTTTCTTTTTCCAGACACCAAAGGGACATCGTCAGTGTTTGGGTTAATACAGTAGTTCCCACTTATCTATCCATGGTTTTATTTTCCACAGTTTCATTTACCTCCAGTCAACTGCAGTCTGAAAATAGTAAATGGAAAATTTCAGAAATAAACAATTCATAAGTTTTAAATTGCACACCATTCTGATTAGTGTGATGAAACATCATACTGTCTTGTCCTGTTCCATCCAGGACCTGAGGCATCCCTTTGTCCAGGGTATCCGTACTGTATATGCTACCCATCCATTAATCACTTAGTAACACACTCTTATTTTACCTAATACAGTAGGTCCTCCATATCTGTGAGTTCTGCATCCACAGATTTAACCAATAGTCAATCAAAAATATTTGGAAAAAACACATAAAAATAACAATACAACAATGAAGAATAATACAAATTTAAAAATAGAGTATAAAACCATATACACGGCATTTACATTTGATTAGGTATTATAAGCAATCTGGAGATGATTTAAAATATATGGAAGGATGTGTGTAGGTTATATGCAAACACTACACCATTTTATCTCAGGGATTTGAGCATCCATGGATTTTGACATCCCTGAGGGTCCTGGAACCAATCCCCCACAGATATGAGTGCCAACCATAATGGCCCCAAAGCATAAGAATAGTAATGCTGGCATGCTGCTGTAATTGTTCTGTTGTTAAAACTGTAAAGGGGTTTCAGCCTAGGTCTAGTTGCTCATTGCACAAAGATCCAATTATTGAGACAAGAAGGATTTGCCAAGGAAGAAAGGAATTTTAACACCAAAGACATCTTAGGAGAACAGGAGAAGCTGCCTCAAATCCCTCTCTCTGACCAATGGAGATTATGGACTCTTCAAGGAGGCTCCACATGCCTTAGAGCTGGTCAGGCTGTAACTAACAAGGGGCTACACACATTGGGGAAAGCTGTGGGGGATGGTGAATCTTGGAGTCAGGAAGTCTGCCCAGGGGCCTTCAGAATCTCAGCTTCTGGTCTTACAGAAAACCCACCATTTCTAGGAAACAACTCAAAAGGTCAAGAAGTTAGTTAAGGGAGAGGATTATCAAAAAACATGTAGGGGGTCATTGAAATTTGTTCATAGAGCTAGTTACCATTCTATTTTATCATTAGTTATTGTTGCTAATTTCTTACTGTGCCTAATTTGTAATTTAAATTTTATCATAGGTATGTATTAATACATATAAGAAAAAACATAGAATATAGAGGGTTTGATACTATCTGAGGTTTCAGGCATCCAGGGGTCTTGGAACATATCCCCAGTGGATAATGGTGAGGGGCCAACTATATTTATGTTTATCTGGGCCATGTAGGTACTATAAAACCCATGTTAAATAACAGTCCTGGTTTTAATTTCTCTAGGTAATTTTTGTTTTCTTTTGTTTTGATTTTTCTCATACAAAAACAGACGGAGGCAAACTGACTTCCTTATCATTTCCCTGTGCTGGTGACTTTACTTTTTCAATTCCACCCTTTCACTGAGATGCCACCCTTCATGGGTGCTGGATTTATGCAAGTGTTTTAGTATTTTCTCACCAATGTGGAGGCCCAAATCCTTTTTCCTGTCTTTTAAATTCAAAGTCTATGTTGCTGGCAATGATAACCTTCCATAGGGCAACATTAGTATCAATTCCTGCAGTGATTGACTGTCCTGTATTTCAGTTTGTAATGTATGACCAGCACTTGGCAATTTCTGTTCTTTCTAAGATCAATGAAGCTTTAAAGTTAATGCCATAAAATACAGCTTTTAGGAAGTTAGACATTTTAAATATTCCTCAAGGAAAAGCTTTACATTACCTTAATCTGTCATCTTTTCAGATCTGTAAATCCTAGTCACTCTTTAACCAATTGTAATGTGGACTTTATCTCATCCTCTACAGAAAATGCTTTTGTTAAGGGTACTATTGTTGCTCAGAACAGGACACCTCAAGTTTGGCACTTTATCATGCTGAGTATTTTCAACTGAAGGACATTGGTAGGGCCCCGGAAGCAATCTTTTTCTGACCTTGTGCTTCCCTTCCTCCACCAAGATAGGCCATAGAAATGAGAACCTCTTTCCCCCAAAGCTACCATAAAACCTAAAATATTGCTCTAAGCTTCCCCCACCTTTCTATGTAAGAGCTGGTCAGAAAGAAATTCTCTGACCTACCCTTTCCAATAGTAGGTCATAAGATCCTTGAAGGAAACCAAAATATTGCACCACAAAATATACTTTGACATATTTCAAGATGGCTATTCAGAAAGGCTAGAAATATAAGAATAGCTGAAAAGCCATCTTTTGAGATTTTCATCTGTAGAGGAAATCAGCATTCATGTAGCCAGGCTAGGAAAGATTGAGAGTCTAACACCTTAAAGGTCTAAAAGAAACATTTATCTTCTACTCTTTCAGAGGGCTGCTACCTGTGAGGTTTCCTCTGCATAACAAGACTGCCTTTGCTAACCAGGCCTCCTCTTCTCTCCCTCCCATAACCTGTCTTATCATGATCCAAGCCTCCATTCTTTCTGTAACCTCAAGGTGGTGTATATATAATGAAGTGTCAACCATCTTCCCTTTCTTTGAGATATTATATTTTGTTCCACATAATTAATACCTGCCTCTCAGGCTCATACGAGGTGCAAAGAGGATCATTTATAGGTTAATTTGTGTCTCTAATGGTCCATGCATTGTGCCTAATAATCACTTACTGTTACCCAAAAGAATTGTCTATAGTCCCTGTCTCCTTCCTCCACTTCGAAAAAGGGTATAGGGAAAGTTTTTCCTTGGCCCCTACACACTCATTCCAGGGGGTCCTGTCCTATGCCCAGGAAGAAGGCATGCCACAAAAAGAGGCCAAGAAGACTTAAAACAGGCCTTGCTGGTTTTCCCCACTCAGTTTATTCCTAATATATCATTCCCTTTTTGTCCAATCACCTTTCTAAGCAGTTGTCCACTCTTCATTGATCTAAGTATAAAAAAGGACAATTTTCTTCAGGGTCTTTGAGTCTTCATTTCTGTAGGCTCCCATATTACGTAAAACTTTGATTAAATAAATTTGTTATGCTTTTCCCTTGTTAAACTGTGTTTGATATATAAGTATCACCTGTGAACCTCAGCCTTGGTGAGAAAATGTATCACATCTTTCTGTCCCTACAGTTCCATTAATGACTAATGCCGTGGTCACTCACTTTCTTCACTCGTCTTATTTGACCACTGAGTAGCATTTCATGGAACTGACTATGCTCTTCTTCTTGAAACACTTTTACCTCTAGGCCTTTGTGACATCCCCTCTCTTTGTTTTCTTTCACTTCTCTCTGCTTGACTTTGTAAGTATCCTTTGCTTACTCTTCTGCTATCCCACTTCTGAATGCTGAATAGTTCCAAGACTCAATCCTGAACCGTTTCTTTTTCTTTGTCTACACTCTTGCTAGGTGATTTAAATAAGAGACCTTGGAAATATTTTATCTAGTCCTGACCTCTCTTCTTAGACCCAATTCATATCCAACTATCTAATTTACATATCCCAATTTACTGTAGTTATGACTTCAACCTCAAGATACCCAAAGTCTATCATTTTATATTCTCATGGAAACTTTTGCTGTGTGCTCCCAATCTCATTATAATTACCCCTTAGGAGTTATCTCTAATGTTTCCTTTTCCTGTGTTTCACACCTCCTATCTATGCACTGCCATGTCCTTTTTTGCCTACTTCCAAAATATTATATGTTCAGAACCACACACTTCTTTTCTCCACAGACACCTGCTGGTCTAGGTATCAACAGCTTTCACCTGAATTACTACAATGACTTCCTAATTGCTTTATTGCCATTTATCTTTAGTAAGCTCTCCACACAACAGCAAGAGTGAATATTTACATCGGAAAACCATATTCTTCCAATCCAATGTTTTTGTGTACTTTACTCATTATTTATTAAATTCAGACAAAAAATCCAAGGCCTACTCACTGATTTCATATTATGCTACACTTCTTCCCTCTTCATTTATGATGCTTCAGGCACACCAGTCTTATGTTCCAGGAATACATCTAGCTTCTTTCTGTTATAGGGCTTTCACAATTGTTGTCCCCTTTGTCTAAGGTATTCCCCTCTGTCTCCTTAAGTAGTTGGCTTCTTCTCATGCTTTAGGTTTTAGATGAAATGTCACTTGTGTGCCTCTATCTAAATTAGTGCTCTGCTGTTCTTCTAAGAGGGTAACCCACCTCCTCCTGCATGGTCAGTTCTGCACAACAATGGATTTGAGGAGGAGAAAAACTTTATCAAGTTATAAAATACAAAGTTGTATCTTTTCTAAGAGTTTTCTCACCTTATATTCTCATAATGAAAAAAATTATTCTTTTGATCTTCCCCTAAACAAAAATTGTTGCCTCATATTGTCTTGTCATGTTTACTTATTTGTGTTGCTCACCTGGGAGCATTTAGTATTTTGGGTGGAACAACCCTTCCTTGCATGGGACCGTCACACACAGGGCAGCATCACTGGCTTCCTGTCAGTAGCACCAGTAGTGCCCCCTAGTCATTATGATAAGCTGACAAGACCCAGACATATTTCCAACTGTCTCTAAGGCCGTAGTACCAGCCCCTGGTTGAAAATCAAAGAAACAGCTAATAGATTCTGTTAAAAAATGAGTTTCATCTCTGCAAACACCCTGTTATAGTTGACAATATCTACATGGAAGACTATATGGAGGCTCAGAACAAGCAAATAATTTAACTAATGAATATATGGTGAATAAAATATCAAATAAAGATTTGCAAGACTCCAACTTGCAAGACTCCAATCTCTATGAGATTAGCTCTGCAGAAATGCCCATAATACAGAGGAATATAATGTTAACTGCCAAAATATGATTCTAATCAAAAGGTCATGGATGTTAAAATGAGTGTCAGATAACATTTGGTTCCAGGGGTCAGGCAAGGCTTCCTAGAAAAGGGGGTATTTAACCTGATTCTTAAAAAATGTCTAAGCATATAGTTGGTAGAATGGTGTCATTCAGGCAGAGGGAATATTATGAGCCAAAAGAAATATGGGAAAACTCACAGTAAGTTCTGAGAACGATAGATAATACAACTTGACTATACTGCAGGCAAGGGAGTGCTGGGAGCTTTATGGAAACATTGACTAGAGCCTTCCTATGTGAAACCTTCAAGAATTTGTGCTTGATTCACTAGGCAATAGGGGACCTTTGAATGTTTTTGAGAATCGAATAGGCTGAGTGGAAGAGCAGAATAAGAAGAGAAAGAATTAGGCAGCACTTGAACACTAATCACCTTGAATCCCCTAGGGATAATGTTCTTATTGTTTACCCCTAGCTTTCTTACACCTGTAGGTAAAGTGGTCAAGAGACCAGGCTTTGGATTCAGGCAGTATATATTTGAATTCCTGTTTACTCACTTAGTTGTATGATTCTGAGCAATTTATGTAACCCTTTCCCACTCCAAATTTTTTTACCCATAGAATGGAGTTTATGAGAATTATATGATAATTTAATGTACTGATGGACACATAGAAATCACCCAATAAACTGTCACTATTATTACACATATTATTATTAGGTTATTTGTTTCCTGGATGGCAGAATTCGTTAATGTTTTTACATCTAAGGGACATGCAAGACTTCGAGGCTCGGCATGTGAATGCTATGATGCCACCTCAAAGAAGAATGAAACTCTGCCAATAATTGAGACATAACACCATGGCTGTGTGTGTGCTTGTGTACACACACACGTGTTGGAGTGCCAGCTATCAGCTCACTACAGCACACTCTGGCTTTTTGACGTTCTTCAATGATGCTTGAGCTATACCAACAAAAAGTTTAGTCACTATTTCAACTGTGGAACAAGCCCAGTAGAACACTCTACATATTACCTTCCCTGAACCCTCTTGACAATTATCAGGAAAACCAGTGAAATAGGATTAGGTGCTTGGATTTCCTCCATAGCCTTGGTTTATAAGCCAGACATTTTAAGCTAAGCTAGTTTAAGGCAGAAAGAGTGAAGCAGAAGGCTAATCAATTATGTCACAAACTGAGGCTAAATATTTGTGTAAGCTTCCTTCACCAATCAACTTCAGGGACTGAACTCTCTAGATTATACTCATTATCCAAATTGCACTTTATTTTTTCTAAATAATCTCAGGCTAGGTTCTCCCTGAAATATAAAATAAGGGGAGAATAATTAATAATTTTTAAGTCTCAATTATATCCCATGTATTTTGCTTAAACATCGCGTTCCTCATTTAATACTCAAGTATCCACAGAAGCCCAATGAGATTAATCAACTTTTATTGTCAGAGTAAGAATAATAAAAATGATGATGACTTTGTTCCCAGCCCTGTGCTAAGTGCTTCAGGAGGTCATATAGCAATTGAGCATTGCGGCTGTGTTTCAAATACAGATCTGTTTAACCTCAGTTTTCCAACTGACTCTCCTTTCTTCCTCAAGTGAGATTTCACTTATTCTTTAGCTCAAAATTAAGTGAATAATATTTACCTGCTAAGAGATATTCGAAGAGTGTCTAAGAATAGAGTAACTATTAAGCCTGACCTACATTTGAAAGTCGATAAATGATTACTTTATTATTTGAAAAATGCCAAGTATTTTACCAATAGAGAATACTGATAATTACTCCTTTATTTCAAAAACTATCACTGCCTATTAACAATCAACAACTTAGCTACTATTTATTGAGCACCTACTATATACCAAGTTTAGTCCTTACTGTCTAAAGCCTGCAAGATGTATGTTACCATCTGTTCAGATGAAGAAACTGACTCTCTAGGAGGAATAGCCATTCCTTACACAATGTCACAGAGACTTGTCCCCAGTTCTGCCTAGCTACAAAGTCAGACTCTTTATTACCCTTGCTGTTGCCCCATGTCTGTATGACTTCCCTCCTTTCACAACCGGACCTAACCCACTCCAGGTTATTCTAGGGATCTTTGTACTATGTAGGGCTAGGCTTCGAACTGCTTGCCTTTCACTGTTTTAAAAACTACTTTTCTGCCTCACATCTAACATCATTGTGTTCTCACCAAAGAACCTGATGAGACCCAAAAAGTGGAACAGAAAATATTTCCTTCTTATATTAATGGGCTACATACATGGTGGTGGCAGTTGGTGGAGGGAAATATCCTTAGAAAACAGTGTAGTTGCCTCATGGATCATGACACCCAGCTATTTAATAGAAATTATATCAGGTATACAACTAACTAAGAATATCTTTCCAAATATTTCTCTTAAAAATGACTTACTGCCCTGCACATTGTTCTCACTCCTTTCCAATGTTGTCTAACCACACATCTTGAATGGCCCATTGGCTATTTGGGTTAGCACTCCCTTTTATGTGCACCCAATGATACTTCCCTCGTCAGAGCACTTATCCCACTTTTGGAACTGCCTCTCTGCTTGCATGAATACACCTCCACAATGTAAGCTCTGCAAGAATAGTGTCCATGTCTGTCTTATTTGTATTATATCCCTAAGAACCCATGTTTTCTGACTCTTTTCTGTTTCTGAAGTAAATAATAGTAGTCTCACAGATTTCTGAAAGCTCCAACGGTACTGGCATAATACCGTTTACTAATTATAACCTAGTAAATCCAAGTCATTAATGATCCTGTTTCTCACATTCTGAACTCCTTCCCTCTGACAGCTTATAGCTACAGCTAGGAGATAGGAGAACATGCTATATCCCAAAAGTCATATGTAGTATTGTCCCATGTCTACACTATGCACCTGTTTGATCAGAGGAATAATCATTACAAATGCGGTAAACTTCAGAGAAGTCCAGCCAGTTGTAGACTAACCAGGAAGTCTGAATTTACACTAAACAAATTCCATTTCTCTTTTGATATTCTATTCTTAAGCCAGTATCAATTATTGTATTAAAAAACAGGAAAGACAAGATTAAGTATCTTCTAATTCTTTTACAATAATTCCCGAGGTTGTTTAATAAGAGACATTCTTACTCCCTTCCTCTGGTAGTAGAATTTTTCTTTCCTTTTAGCATTTATATCTCGTCCATCTTTTAAGTTTATCAGTTACTTGGCCTTAATTCTGCTCCTTTACAAATTTGATCAGGTGTCTCTGGCCAGCCAAAAGGCATACTATGTCCCACTGTGTGTGGTGACTGATGCAAGAATGGGACAGTACCTGGGGTTCCAGGATTCATCTTTGCTGTTAGGCTGCCGTAAGTGTGGAGTCTGCAAAAGAAAGAAAACAGTAGAGTCAAGAGATGGAGAGAAGGAAAAGACTGATAACTTTCTGGTACCTATAGAACAACCATTCCTAGATTCAAAAAGCCCCATGAACAGTTTTGTAAACTAGTTATGGGAATACCTTTTCCTTTCTTGTTTAAATTAGTTTAATTGGATTTATATCACTTGCAAGCAAAAATATAAGCTAATTTCCTTGGCTGTCTTTTCTTTTCACCATACCTACATTAAAAAGTTGCCCAGCTATTCAACATTGGATCTGTCTTCCATGGATTTAGTTAAATATGGGATCATTTTAAAGGTAAAATGCTTTTACTAAACTCATTCCAGGACTTGGGGCCTAAGAGAATAAATAGATCAACAACCATGTTTTATAACCTTAAAGAGCTTCCAAACTAAAGAATAAAATCAGACTTGCACGTACAACCTAAACAGAGAAACACGTGAGAAATGCGAGGGAATATATTACAGATCAAGAGTGATAAGGAGTATCTACCATCAGGAGCAGCATCCATCATTCAGTGTTCAGCAGGAGTGGTGAGCTCCCTGCCCTGCAAATATGTTCCTATTACCTCCTTATGACCTGATATTCATCTATTAGGAATTAAACAATTTTTCAATAAAAATTCAAACTACTTCAGAAAGAAGATATCATCTGGTTTGGGAATTTAAAAAGTGAAAGATTAGAAAACAGGTTTCTTCCTCTGACCAACTATGGTCAAATGAGATGTTTTGCCTGGAATGTTCAGTTGGAAGGGACTTTGAGGACAAAAGCAGCATGAATGATAAAGAGCATCAAGATTGATGATAATGTCTGGAAATGGGTAACAATGATTAGGACACTATTTGTTATTCTTGCCTTTGTGTGAATGAGTTTATCAGCTCCTTTCCTCAGAGCAAGTTTTGATTAATGAACTGGAAAAGAGAGCAAGAGGCCACTCTGGACAGACAGACCTTAACAAAGACAATAGAAAAAAGTTAAAGTGTATGAATAAAGAAAAACTTCATTTCATAATTTTTCCTTAGGCAAAATATTGGCCTAATTTCACAATTCGGAAAAGGAAAAAAATAAAGCTTTAAAAAGGAAAAAAAAAAAAAAAACCTTTAAAATGAAAAAATTAAGAAATGAAGGGCTTGTATTTTTAGGTATAAGAGAATACATGTGGTCAACTTTGTGAAACCCTGTCTACGTCCCCTTCCACATCTCTCCCATTTTAACATATTGGCAAGTTTATAACCACCTTTTCTCTTTCAACGTCTTATGAGTCTTCAGAAGAAAGCTTGATATATCGACTGCTCCTGGCCAGAAAAAAATTTCCCCAGCCAACTTGGCTTCCAAGGCAGAAAACCAGGAACTAGTAAGCTTTCAATTGTGGGTAAAGGATAAAGTAACATTGACCAGAGTCATGTTTGAATATAGTTGTTTCATTGTAGTTTTACACTCTCTTTCTTTGTCAAAACGTCTTACTTTTATAAACTAGTCAGGTCGCTTCCATTTTTCAAACAAAGTCCTTGTTGATAGAGCCATGAAAGTTACAAAAAGAAAATATCTGATGAGTTAATCACAGCAATGTTTGTAATTGATTTTGTAAAGGTAAAGTGATTACTCTCAATCAGCTTTCAAAAATTAATCATTTTATAATCTGGTGCATCTTGTCTGGTGCAGGAGTGGGGTAAACGTTAATGCAGAACAGCAACTATTCATGAACTGTATGAAAACACTATTCTATGACAAAAACTTCTTTATATTCTTCCCTAAAATAGCTCTAGGAAATAGTTGTAAAAAAAAATAAGGCCACATGCATTTATTCTAAGATCCTCTTTTATGTTCCTCTGCTAAAAATCACATAAGTTGCAAGGAGTCCTGAATTCTCCTCGTCATATGTATTTTTATAAACTTTTCTAGCCAAGGCCAAGCCAATATATCCAATGAAATTATTCTTCTTCAGCCCCTTACTCTGGTTAAAAATAAAAATATTAAGAAAGATAATAATAAAAGTAATGCTAGTAAATAGACCAGGAAATATTTCTAGTATCAAATTAGATCATTTTATGTTTTCATAATGAAAATCAGGTTGCTATAAATACATTAGAAAATTATGAATACAGAAATTTTTTTCAGATAAAAAATTCAATGCTTATTCAATCTATTATGATTCTCCTCAGCTCCTATGGTCTACTATTTATATGTTACATATACTATCCTCTTGATTTTCTGTAGTAACATTTGTGATGAATGCAGTTTTGATTTTTTAAATAAAATATTAATATTGGTTTATAATGGAAAAGCAACATATAAATACAGAAAAAAATGATAGGTTTGCTATTTGGCAACTGTATGTTTTCTATTTGCTGCTATAAAAACTTACCACAAACTTGATGGCTTAAAACAATGTGATTTTATTATCTTACAGTCCTATAAGTCAGAGATCTGACAGGGACATCACTGGGCCAAAAGCAAGGTGTCAGGAAGGCTGGATTCCTTTCTGGAGGCTCTAGAGGAGAATCCATTTTCTTGCCTTTTCCAGATTTCAGATGCATCCCACATTCCTCAGCTCATGCCCCCTTCCTCCACCTTCGAAGCTAGCAAAGGCAAATCAACTGCTTCTCACGTCATATCACTTTGGCCTCGTTCCATCCTCACCTCTCCCTCTGACCGACTCTCTTCTGCCCTTCTCTTCCACTTTTTATAACCCTTCTGGTTAGATTGGTTTATCCACAGAATACTGAGTAATTCTCCCAATTTTAAGGTCAGCTGATTAGCAACCCTAATTCCTCTTTATCATGTGACCTGACATATTCATAGGTTCTGGGGATCAGGACATGGACAACAGTAGGGTGTGGGGGACATTATTCTTTCTACCACAGCAACCATCGTAAGAATAGTTTGTTCAGGCAAGAATCATCGGTTGGTGCTAAAATTAGTGGGAGCAAGTTTTTGCAGTAACAGGATACTTCTATATCTCCTGTCAATATACTTATTACTTATACAGTGGAAAATAGTAGCTTTAAAGTGGAGTAACCAGTAACCTGGCAGACACCAACATAACTGAGACGAACAAAGCCAACAATGGGACATAGTGAAATCATTGTCTTTGTTTATAGAAAACACATACTGAAGCAATTAGGGATAAAATGACATTTTGTCTTCAACTTACTTTCAATTATTAAATAGTAAAGAAAATAATAATTATTCACATTATATACAACACAATATACGATATTAGTATTCATAGAATCTGGGTGAAGGATATATGTGTACTATTTTTGCAATAATTCCACAAGTCAAATATTGTATTAAAATAAAAAGTAAAAAAAAAGAAATACATTTATAGTGTAGAGTTAATGGCACTTGTTAATAGAGTAGATGTGTAATTGAAGAAAAAAGATCAGGGACATAAAAAGCATATGAATAATAGTATGTTTACTGAGATTGCAAGTATTGTGGGTGAGACACGTTTGGAGGAAAAACAAAATATTAGAATCTTCAGCATATAGGTGATATTTGAAGACACAGGACCAAGTGAGATCATTTAAGGTGAATTTTAGAGACAGATGAGAAGTGGTTGAGAACTAAGTCCTAGGGAACAATGGCATTGAAAACTTTAGTAACAGGAGAAAGGACAAGAAAGGCTCCTATTGAGAAAGACTGAATGATCAGGAGGAGAAAAAACAAAGGATAACATCTTGTAAACCAAGAGAAAAAATTTTTCCCCCAGATAGGTGACTAATGCACAGTGTCAAATGTTAAGGAGAGACTGAGTAAAATGAGGATGAGATTAACTACGGGACATGGCAATATTGCATTTCTTGGTGACCTTAGAGTAGTGGGGTTGAAAGATTAACCGGAGTGGATCTAAGAGAGAAAGTACAGAAATTGAAAAAGTTGAAAACAAAAGGGGAAGAAAATATTCGAAGGAGATTTATTATGAAAGAGAATATAGAAATGAAGGAGTGGTTATGGTCTAATCAGGCTATCATAACAGAATACCACAGACTGGTGGCTTAAACAACAGAAATTTATTGTCTTACAATTCTGGAGGCTACAAGTCCCAGAACTAAATGTCCTCAAGGTTGGTTTCTGGTGAGGCCTGTCTCCCTAGCTTGTACCTGGCCTCCTCCTCACTGTGTCTTCACAAGACCTCTTATCTGTGCACTCATGAAGAGAGAGAGAAATCTCTTGTGTCTCTTCTTCTACTTGTAAGAATAGAGGTCGTACCTTATTTGTGCTCCACCGTTATGACCTCATTTAACCTTAACAACCTCTAGAAAGGCCCATCTCCAAATGCATTCACATTCTTAGGGCTTCAACACAGGAATTTGGGGAGGACACAACTCAGTCCATAACACAGAGGGATAAGGAACTAAGGAAGCATTTTGTTTTGCTTTGTGTTAAAGTTGGATGTCATTTAAACATTTTTTTGTTTAATCATAACAATTACCAGGTGGAGGCAGAACATTGAAAATGCAGGTTAGAAGGAGATAACTAGAACAAAGTCCTTCTGCAGGGGAGGATTAGATCCAGTGTACAAGGGAAAGGTTTGAAGTAAGACAGAACAGTTCATTGCTTCTATAAAAGGGAAAGCAGAGTTTATGAGAACAGTTGTAACTAGGTCAGTGTATTTGGTGGTAAGAAGAGGAAGAGATTATTTTCTGATTGCTCGTATTTTTTTCCAAGAAACAAAAATCCAGGGGACCAGCTGAGAGTTAAGAAATAAAGAATGAATGGAGTCTGAAAAGATAGAAGAAAGTATAAAATAGCCTTCTCAGAAAGTAGATAAAGAAGTAGCTACTGAAATATAGTAGCATTCTTAAGACTGCCAAGGGCAAGCCTCATTTTAATGGTCAAAAATGTAAAGTGGCATCAGTCAGTAGGTATCTACATTCAACTGTTCTGTGCTGATCTGGATTATAATTAGATTTAACCAGGTTGGTATTTTATGGAGTGAACCAAAGAAGGAGATAGGGGCAAATGAGTTGAGGATTATGTTTGGAAGTGGCTATAGAGATAGACAAACAGGATGTAAGCTACACGAAAAGCAAAGGAGCACATGAGGTAATAGAAAGTGAAAAAGTAGAAAGGGCCGATTGATCAGGAGTCAAGTTATGAGTCGTAATTGTTAAAATTGGGGAACTGGGAAGACAAGTAATAGAGACAGAGAGTAGGGGACTGGAATATCAAGATGTTGGCAGTGGTATAGTTACTTTTAGTGACCAGATCCAGGGAATGACCAGGGAGTAGGTGGCTAGGGTAGAATGAACAAAGATATCATGAGAAACTGACTATTAAGGAACTGAGAAACCAGAGTGTTGGATTAATGGATGTTGAGATCACAATGGATGTAGTGGAAAAAGGAAAATATCAATTAAAGTGTTGAAATCCCTCTTGAATGAGGGAGTGACTACGAGAGTCATAGACAACTAAAATACCTGATA
Source organism: Indri indri (assembly GCA_004363605.1). Taxonomy (NCBI): domain Eukaryota; kingdom Metazoa; phylum Chordata; class Mammalia; order Primates; family Indriidae; genus Indri; species Indri indri. The sequence continues at coordinate 14,005 of RJWJ010033211.1, forward strand.
TCATCAACTTCAAAACAGCTAATATTTTATCTCAGAGAGAGAAAGAGAGAGAGAATTAACAATGGTCTAGAAACAGCAACAAGAAACAATATGAAGCCCTACCTTACTTGCAGATCCTGTGTTGATATAGGAGATGAGAAAAAAACACCTCTCCCACAAGAGGACTGCAGGACAAGCAATGTTTGCTGGGCATGACTAAGTTAGAAAAAGAAGATGAAGGAAATGTATGTGCTATCTTTAATCCTTATGCTTTAATTGAATTCATAAAGCTGAGATTTGTGAAGACTTGGAAATTTTACCATTTTCTAAATTGGCACTCCATGGAAGTGGAAAGAGGACTTTCTAACTGTTGCATTTTTGCTAGGGAATATTTCTTTTTCTTCTAACCTAGTTGAATATAGAGGATGACCCTCCTATCTGCCTATTTGTCTTGCTGTGTGATGGAGACCCCTCCCCCAAATTAATTGGTGGAAATTGCTTATAAATGTATCTTGGGAACAATCTTGATTAAATCCAAATAAATGATAAATAGCATGCTTACGTCCATTTATATTTATTTCTCCTTTGTTAACTGTGTTGGCAACACCTCAAAATTTAGTGCTATCTGCAAATTTCATTAGCAGGCAATTTACTCCCCCCTGGAGATGATTAATAAAGATGGAAAATAAAACTTGACCTCATGCCAAAGCTCCTGGAGCCTCCCTACTAGCCACTTCCTCACCACTGGACGTGTTCCCATTTATCATCACCTTCCTTTGCACTGGCTCAGCTAGCCTGCCAAATGATGTGATGGTGTTCACGTCCAAGCCAATGTGAAACAAGTTAGAATACTAGCTTTCCTGGGACACTGCCTAAACGCTTCAACTATTCCGGCAATATAACACAGACTGTATTTCCAAAGCTACTAGCTTTGTCCTTCTGGAAACAGATACAATGTTTGGCATCATTTACTTTTTATAGGCTAACATAGCCATATTCCTGATTCTATTGTTCTCTGGATGTTTACAAATTCCCTTTCAATATCTTTGACTTAAAGAAAAAAATATGTACTGATATCACACATATCATGTAACTCTGACTACTCTCTTCTGTTTGAAGTTCTGCACTCTGTGTGCCTTTTCTCAAAGCCTGGCATTATTCCAGTTATTAATGATATTTCAAATACTCTTCTAAGTAGTTTAACAAATGTTGGCCCACTTTGCTTGCTTCTAAGTGATTGTGAGATAGACTATTCTGATATTAATATTCTCTGAGTTTGAGTTTAAAGGTAGCCATGGGATCAAGTGGATTTGGGTTGCTTTCTCTCTTTTTTCCCACTGTTCATATCTTTCGTTGAGGAATTTTTGCATAATTAATGAAATCATTTATGCAATTAGTCTGATTTTGTCATTAAGGCTTGGAACATTATATTAATTTTTTCAAGTTTGTTACTTCTTATTAAATAACATAGTGTAGTACTTTTATATCAGTCAAAGTCAATTTGAACTTTTACCCTGTAAACCTGATTCAAAAAATCAGTTCACCATTAAAAAGCATTTTAATAGCTGGGCCTTTGGTTTGATTTTTTTGGCTTTCTTTTTCTTTGTTTGTTTTGCCTATTTTAACATATGAGTATAATTTTACTATTACATATGTTAAGAAAAATGTGTCCAAGATCCAAATTAGTTTGAATTAGAAAATATTTGAACCCTCTATTAATTTGATATAAACAGTGAGACAAGCTATCCTTTCAAAATTATCTTGTAAAAATCTCTAAAATATCTGCTTTAAGGAAAACGTAATTATTGGTAAATAACTTTTTCAAATTATCACTTGTAGCATCTATTTAAAAATTTGGGTAAATTAAAAAGAAGTTGAATGTTGCATCATCTCTGAACAATAAATGTGAAGTTTTAAATAAATTAGCCATTTAAAGAATACCGAAGTGAATACCTTATATTTCCCAACAGCATTGGAGAAGCACCTTGTTGCACTATTAGTATATACATTGGACATCCCAACTACTTGTTAAAACGTAACTAGATTTTTCCAGGTACTTGAGAACTTTTGAAAATCTATAATTATAGTTAACAGACTAGTAGTTGGAATATACAATATGTATCATACATTTTTGTATATAAGTGTTTTAATATTTCCACTTCATTTGATTTATAGGCTGAAACTGCTAACATGGAGCTAGGAATAGGGGTAATAATTACCTGATTATTCATCATTCAGGTCCCAAGAACTACAAAATTCCAAAGGAAAACCAAAGTCTTCATAACATAAAAAAAATTTACTAAATATAGTAATTGATTACCTATACAATTGGTTTCCAAAAAAGTACCCTCATATTTAAAAGAACACTGATGTTGGGCCAATGTAAAAGTTTTTATTTGTTTTTTAGACAATCACTTCTCCTCTAGGTCTCATGAAAGTAAAAAAATAACATATCCATGGTCAGGGTTAGTTTAGAGACCTGCAATGAAGGATGAAAAAGCAAAGCAAAATGCACAAAATAGAAATATTTGGCGATGAGAAGTCAGGCAGAGGTTATCAAGTAGCTAAGACTAGAAAGGAAGTTTGGATTCCAAACTTGAAGGGTATTGGATAACATGACAAGAAGTTGGACTTTTATGGCAATATTGACATTGTAAAAATGTCTATACTACCCAAAGTGATCCACAGATTCAATGCAATCCCTATTAAAATACCATCATTCTTCACAGATGTAGAAAAATTAATTTTATGCATCATATGTAACCAGAGAAGACCCCGCATAGCAAAAACAATTCTAGGCAATAAAAACAAAATGGGAGGTATCAATTTACCAGACTTCAAACTTTATGATAAGTCTGTAGTAATCAAAACAGCTTAGTATTGGCACAAAAATAGAGCCATTGACCAGTGGAACAGAACTGAGAACCCAGATATAAAACCATCCTCATATAGCCACCTAATCTTTGACAAAGCAGACAAAAACATACACTGGGGAAAAGAATCCTTATTCAATAAATGGTGCTGGAAAAACTGGATAGCCACATGTAGAAGACTGAATCAGGATCCACACCTTTCACTTCTCACAAAAATCAACTCATGCTGGGTAACAGACTTAAACCTAAGGAGTGAAACTATTAGAATTCTGGAGGAAGATGTTGGAAATACTCTTCTAGACATTGGCCTAGGCAAAGAATTTATGAAGAAGACCTCAAAGGCAATCACAGCAACAACCAAAATAAATAAATGGGACCTGATCAAATTAAAAAGCTTCTGCACAGTCAAAGAAACCATTACAAGAGCAAACAGACAACCTACAGAATGGGAGAAAATTTTTGCATGCTACAAATCCGGTAAAGGGCTGGTAACTAGAATCTACTTAGAACTCAAAAAAATCAATAAGAAAAAATCAAACAACCCCATCAACAAATGGGCAAAGGAAATGAACAGAAACTTTTCAAAAGAAGACAGAAGGATGGCCAGCAAACATATAAAAAAATGCTCAACATCTCTAATCATTAGAGAAATGCAAATCAAAACCTCAGAGACTTTTTATGCTTAACTTGCATCTATCCGTCTTTGAATAATTCATTTAAATTTACTCATAGTCCCTTTTTTAGGCCAGCATATTTTTCTCAGTAAGTGCTCAAGAAAGTTTAAAAAATCCTCCATTGTTTCTTATTTACATAATTATAACATTCTCATTAAAATAAATCATATTAATTCTCTAAATTCTCTATTGTCTAAAGTGTTTGACCTAGGAAAAATGAAATATCTTAAGTCTTAAAAGTACACCGTCTTATATTTCATTGTTTTTCTTGTGAGTATTTCACTGTGATTTGACTACTTTATAGATATTTCTCTCTGTGCTTGTGCTTTAATTTCAGGCAATTTAATAGTTATTTTTTCATGTATAAATCAATCAAAATATTACTGGATAATAAGGACTACAAGCCAAGTGGTAAGAGGTTAAATGATTTAACCACAAGTCTGAGTTGCAGAGTTTCAATATAAGCTTGGATGTATATGATTCTAAATACTATGATCTTTAAACCAAACCTT